>BCKQ01000019.1:231664-277137 GCA_001600695.1 Ascoidea asiatica
TGGAGGGTTGGCCGAGTGGTCTAAGGCGGTAGACTTAAGATCTACTGGGAAATTCCCGCGCGAGTTCGAACCTCGCATCCTTCATTTTCTTTTTTGTTTTTGTCATATATTCATTTATAGACAAATCTATCTAAAATAACATGCTTTTATCACAAAGTAGCTTCTATATTATTTCTATAATTTTAGGTCCCTTGGCCCAGTTGGTTAAGGCATCGTGCTAATAACGCGGGGATCAGCAGTTCGATCCTGCTAGGAACCATAAATGATCCTTTTTTTATTTTCTTTTGTTCTACTTCCTTTCATTTTTATTCATTTTTTTCATTTCTTAGGTTGTTCCCAATGAGAAATGTTTTAAATCTCTCAATCTTTTAACTTTTTTTGATCATTTTAGGAAGCTTTTAAATCTTAAGTTTTCTTTCAGTTATTATTAGAAAACAAAAGAAAAAAAAGAAAAAAAAAAAGGTATAAAAATGGAAGAAATTTCTTCAATGATTTTAATTAAATTAAAAGAAATTGCAGAATTAAAATTAGGTTTTAAAATTAAAAATTCTATAATTACAGTACCTGCTTATTTTAATAATTCTCAAAGAAATGCAACAAAAAGTTGTGGGATTATTGCAGGTTTAAATATTTTAAGAATTATTAATGAACCAACTGCACTGCAGCTGCAATTTCTTTTGGTTTTGATAAAAAATATTTAGATAATAATGAACATTTAATTTTAATTTTTGATTTTGGTGGTGGTACTTTAGATATTTCATTATTATCAATAATTAAAAAAACTTTTAATATTAAAAAAACTTCTGGAAATTTACATTTAGGTGGTGAAGATTTTGATAATATTTTAGTTAATTATTGTATTGAACAATTTCAAGGAAAATATAAAAAAGATTTAAGTTCAAATAAAAGATCATTATCATTATTAAAAAATCATTGTGAAAAGGCAAAAATTTTATTATCAAGTTTAAAAAAAGTTGAAATTTATATTGATTCTCTTTTTGAAGGTATTGATTTTGAAATTAATATTACTAGAAATCAATTTGAAGAAATTTCAAAAGATATTTTTAATTCAATTAATGAACCATTAGAAGAAATTTTTGAAGATTCAATAAATCAAAAAAATATTAAAAATTTTAAAAAATCTGATATTGAATAAGTTATTTTAGTTGGAGGTTCAACTTTTATACCAAAAGTAAGAGATTATGTTTCTGAATTTTTTAATGGTAAAAAATTAAATATTTCTGATGATTGTGAAGAAGCTGTGGTTAAAGGTGCTGCAATTTTTGCTTCTGTTCTTAATGGTGATAAATCTTTAAATATTGAAGATTTAAAATTAAATGATATTACTCCATTAAGTTTAGGTTCTGAAGTTTTAGGTGGAAAGATGAAAGTAGTAATTCCAAAAATTACTGAAATTCCAGTATCAAGAACAGAGACTTTTATAACTATTGAGGATAATCAAACATCTATAAGCTCTGATATTCTTGAAGGAGAAAGACCAATGGCAAAAGATAATCATTTTCTTAGAGAATTTATACTTGAAGGAATTCCACCATTACCAAGAGGTGTAACTAAGACGTTTAAAACTTTTTCAGTTGATGAAAATGGAATTTTAACTGTTACTGGAGAAGTTTATACCAATGGAATTGCAACAAATAAAGAAATTTTAAAAATTGAGGGTGGTGAAAATAAATTATGCAAAGAAAAAATTCAAGAAATGATTAAAAGTGCAAAGATGTTAAAAGAAGAAGATTTAAAAGAAACAGAAAGAATTGATACTTGGCTTAATTTGGAACAATATTGTTATGATATTAAAACTAAAGCTAAAAGTATGAATTTTATAAATAAAATGGGAGAATTTAATGTTCTGAGATTGAATTCTGCAGTTAATGAAGTTTCTGAAAAATTAGACTATTTAAAAGGTTGTCCAATTGAAATTAATCAAGAAAAGGAAAGAAACTTAAAGCTTATAATTGATCCAATTGTTAAAGTTTATGAATCAAGAAAATAGTTTCTATGAAAGTATTTATTTTTTGATTATTATCTTTATATAATCTTTTTATTCTCATTTTATTCTCTTTTTATATTTCTTTTAAAGCTTTCAGATTATTCCGAAAAGCCGTTTAATTTTTATAGCCGTTAAGAAAATAAAAAGTAAATAAATAAGCAACATAAATAAATAACATATAAAAGAGAAGTTATATTTATATTGATCAAGAGTAATAATAATAATGGAGAGTGTATTATCAAGAGACTTGAGTTCTTTAGAAAACTATTACAGAGTGAGAAATGAAAAGAAATTATATACAAATTTCACTATCACTGGAATTTATAATATTAAAATTACATATAAAATATTATTCAAAGTGATAAAAGAATTGATTAATCAATTTACTGTTTTTACATTAAATGTATTTAAAGAGAATAGTAAATATGTTTTGAAACCAGTTAATTTTATTAAATTCAATACTATTATTAAATTTGTTAATCTTATAAACAATAAGAATAATGAAATTATTGTTGATTATATTCAAGAGAATATTCAAAATTATAAATTTGAGTATAATAAAATTGATGAACCTTTATGGAAATTGGTAATTATTAATAATAATTCAATTATATTTTATTGTGATCATATTTTATTTGATGGATGTTCAGGAATGAATTTTCATAAAGTATTTTTAAAGATTTTAAATGAAATTGTTAATAATGAAAGTGAAGAAAGTAAAACAGATAATGAAGAGATTGAAGAGATTGAAGAGATTGAAGATACTAAAGAAGATGAAAAAGTATTTAATTTGGTTAAAGATAAAGAGATTTTAAATAAAATTACTCCAGCTATATGTGAATATATTAATTTCAAACCATCTCTAAGTTATATTTCAATGTGTATTATAAATGAATTCATTCCAATATCAATAATTGAAAAATTGAATAAAATATATAATAAAATTTTTTCAGGTAATAATTCTTTTGAAATTAATAAAAAATTAATTGGAAATTTATATTTAAATAATAAAATAATTAATATTCCTGGAGATTTAAATAATAATTATAAATTAATTAATATAAATCAAGAAATTTCAATAAAACTTTTGAAATTAATTAAAAAAAGACAAATAAAATTAACTTCATTCTTAATTTATATTTTCTCAAAATCTTTATCAATTATTACTCTTTTTAATGATATTTTATTTTCAGTTCCTATAAATATAAGAAAAATGATTATGAAAGAAGATAATAATGATATAAATGATGAATTTATGTTAGCTATTTCAACAATAAATTTACAATTACCTTCATTATATGAAAATGAAATTATTGGAATAGATTGGAAATTTATAAAATCATTTAATGATCATTTACAAGATAAACTTAGTAATAAAAATCATATTCAATATATTGGAATGTTAGATTATATTAATCTTGAAGATTTTTTCAATCATAGAATTAAAAGTTCAAGAAAGACATTATTTGAAATTTCTAATCTTGGAATCTTGAAATTGAATTCATCAAATGAAGATAAAGCTATAAAACTTGTTGATTTGATATTCACTCAACCTATTGGTTGTGTGAGTGATGATTATTTTTGTTTGAATGTAATAAGTACTGAGATTGGAGGTATAAATATTGTGATTACTTCATTTAGAGAATATGAAAAAGAAATGGAAAAGGTTTATCAAATCTTCAATTCCCTCTTGGATGTTTGTTATAACCTAGAGTAATAATCTAATATCAATCACTTACAATCATTCATGTTTCTTCTGTTTCTTCTCTTACTTCTCTTACTTCTGTTACTTTTGTTTCTTCTGTTACTTTTGTTACTTCTGTTTATATTACTCTGTAAATTAAGTTTGTGGTTCGTCCTGGACACTGTCCTAAAGCAGGTCCTATATATTTGTTGCACCTAGCCTAAATATTTGTCCTAATTGATGTCCTATATTTTACTATTTTACACACTAGATAATATCCAATCACGTGGCTTTTTTATGGTGTTACCCGCCTCAGATTCACTTTTTTGAATTTTTGAATTTTGATTTTTGAATTGTTTTTTAAAGCTATTTTAGAAACTGAATTAAAAAAAGTGCAATTTCCTTTAAATTTACACCTTTTTTTTAACTTATTCTTGACTTTTAAAGCTTCTATTTAACAATTATATCTTATAAGAAATTGATTAATATTCACTTGGTTAATGATTAGAACAATAACAAGTCTCTTAGGAATATATGGAACTTTAATGATCTTAATTAACTAATCTGCTCAACAGCCGCCAATAAATCAAACATAAATCAAACATAAATCAATCATCAATCAAATAATCTCACAAATCACTTAAATTGTCAATTAAAATTAATATACAGTATAACTTATGTCTTAATTTAAAATTAAAACAAAATAATGTCAACTTTAATCTCATATAATGATAAATCTGATTCAAATGATATAACTAATAATATCAATGATAATGAAGATATAGATTTAATTATTTATCCAATAATTGATCAAAATCATTTAAATGAATTAATTTCAAATTCAACTTTAAATCAAAGAAAATTACAATTATTGAAATCAAATGTTTTAATTTATGAAAATTTTGTAAAGTTTAATGCTTCTAATAATAATAATAACAATAATAATAATAATATTCCTGATAGTATCAATAATAATAATGATAACAATAATAATATATCTCCAAGTTTGAATTCAAATCCGGCAAATTTTAAATTATCCAAGAATTTAGATTCTTCATTAAAGAAAAATCTTTCATTTATTAAAAAATTTAAAAATTCAGTCCCAATTCAATCAATTAATTCTTCTCAATCAATAAACTCAAATTCAAGTTTAAATTCAAATTCAAATACATCTCAAAGCTTGAGTTCAAATTCAAATTCAAATTCAATTTCAAATTCAATTTCAAATTCAAATTCAAATACAAATACAAGTTTAAATTTAATAACAAATATAAATTCAATATTAAATGATATTTCAAATTTAAATTTATTTAAATATTTATCTGAATTTATACCTTTATTATATTATAATATAATTTATAAAATTAAAATTATTGAAATTAATAACCTTTTAGAAATTTTATCTTTTTTAAATTTTAGATTCAATTTACATTTTCAAAAAATTATCTTTAATTTATTCTTAAATGATCTTTTAACACCAATTTCAAATCCAATTAATTATAATCAAAATAATACTCAAAATATTGATGATAATAATTATATTATAGATAAAGAAATTTTATTAAAATCAAATTTAAAAAGAAGTTTATTAAGAATTTTTATTGAATGTTATTTGATTGGTTTATTTAATGATATTAATATATTTTCAAAGGATATAATAAATTCAAATAATTTAATTAAAAAATTTATACAAAAATATAATTTAGATAATAAAGATAAAGATAAAGATAAAGATAAAGATAAAGATAAAGAAAAGAGTGAAAATAATTTATTAATTTCTTTATTAAAAGAAAATTTATCTTCTCAAAATGATTTATATAATGGTATAAATATAAATATAGTTTCAATGTTCATAAAAAGATTTTATTATCTTTTTCCTCTTAATAATATTATAAAAAAATCAATTCAAGATGAAAATAAAATTGAAAATGAAATTATTCAATTACAATTACCTTTTAAAAATGATTTATTCATTATTTTACCATTCTTAAATAATAATTTTCAATTAAATTTATTAAATTTATTCAAAATTTATTTTAAAAAATTATCTGAATTTACAAAAAAATTAAATTATAAATCAATTAAACAAGAATTAAAATTTAAAGAAATTTCAATAAAAACTGGAAAATTAAAAGATGAATATAAATTAAAATTAGATAATTTAATAATTTTTTATAATAAATTTAAAAATTTAATTGAAAATTTTCAAAAATTTTTATTTTTTAAAATTCCAAATTTAAATAAACTTTCAGATTTAAATAAATTCAAATTATTAAAAGAATTTGAAACTTTATCAAATTTATCTTCAAATATTAATATTAATTCAATAAAAAATAAAAATGATTTAAATAATGATATTAATTCAAATTCTTTAAATAATGGTTCAAAATTATCAATTTGGTCAAGTAATGATGAAAAAAGCTTTTATGAAGATTTGCCTGATTTAAAATTAAAAATCTCTGAAGAGATTTTAAATCAAGATTTAAATAAACAACAACAATCATCAATCACCACTAATAATATTACTAATAATAGTAAAATTAAATCAATGGGTGAAAAAATGACTGAATTTTTAAATAGTTTACAATCTGTTTCTAATAAAACTGAAATTGATAATTGTGCTTATACCTATTGGTTAGAAAATTTAAATAATAAAGCATCATATCAAAGATTATATAAATTCTTAATTGATAATACTGAATTAAGAAATACTAAATTTTATTCAAGATTTTTAAAAATTAATGAACTTTATTTAAAAAAATTAATTGATGAAATTATAAATTATTTAGATTTAAAATTTAAATCTCAAATATTTTATGATAATAACTATGTTGATTTTAAAACTATAAGTTTTTATTGTGAATTAATAAAATTTAATTTAATTCCTTCTCATTTAATTTTTAATAAAATTATTTCATTAATTTCAAATTTAACATATTCTGGAAATATTGAAATGTTAGAAATTTTCTTAGATAATTGTGGAAGATTTTTAATTTATAATGAAAATTTAGAATATCAAAAATTAATGGAACAAATGATTAATTCTTTAATCAAAATAAAAAATGAAAATAAATTATTAACTAAGGATGATAAGTTAGCTATTGATAACTTCTTATTAGTTCTAAAACCACAAGATTTAAAAAAAATTAACTCAATGGAAGATAAATTAAATGAAATCAAAAATCCTCAAGTTTTATTCATGAAAAGGTTAATTAGAAAAGAATTATCAACTTCAAATTATTATACTATTTTTATTATATTAAGAAAATTAGATTGGGAAAATCAAAAAATTCAACCTTATCCTCAACCAGATCCCCTTTTAAAACCTCAACTAAAAGAAAATGAAGAATCTGATATTAATCATAATGAAGGTGAAACTAGCATAGAAGCAACTCCACTTCTAGATGTTCATTCGAAATCTATCTATGAGAAAATTTCCAATGATGATACATCTGTATCGGATGAGTTGAAAAAAAATAAAGAAACTGAAACTAAAGAAAATGTTCCTATTATCTATAATGACTCTATTCAAGGGCTTAAAAAATTATTTGATGAACCAGAAGAAATTAATTATGAAAATATAATTCCATTAGTTAAAATTTTAAAACTTTTAAGTAAATCTCATAACGTCAAGTACCAAGACTTTGTTATTGAGGTTGTTGATACTTTGCTTGAAAATATTCAATTTGCTTTAGAAAATAATGATTATAGGAAAAATAGAAAAAGATTAGCACATATCAAATATTTAGGAGAAATGTTTAATCATAAATTAGTTGGTTTCCCATTATGTTTAGATATTTGTTATAGAATTTTATATTTTGGTTATATTGGTTTGAAACCAGGTTCAATAAATGAATTTGATCCAAGAGGAAATTATTTTAGAATTCATTTGATAACTAGTTTTTTTTTAACTATATCTCATACACTTAATTTTTCAATTAAGAAATCTGGTGGTAAAGTGAAAAATAAAAAAAGAAAAACAAAAATTTCTTCTACAAAACTTAATAAGTTTTTAATTTATTTTAATTATTATATTTATTCAAAAGAGTTACCATTACCAATTGAACTTGAATTCAAACTTCATAATATGTTTAAAGAAGTTAAAAAAGATTTTGAATACAAAGATAATTTAAAAGATGCATTTGAAATGTTAAAGAAACTTCAAAATGAAGAGAATGCTGCAATTGCAGCTTCAGCTATTTCATCTGTGAATGAATCAAATATTAATTCTAAAATCACTAAAAGTGTTTCATCATCAATAGTTGATGGTGATGGTCGAGATAACTCTGAAAATGATTCTGATGGAGATGATGATGATGAAGATTCAGACGACGATGAAGATGATGATGATGATGATGATAATAATTCAGAAGATGATTCGGAAGATGATTCTAATGATGATGAAGATGATGAAGAAGATTCAATTGTCAAGAAAAATGGAGAAGAATTAGATGTTCATAAAAGAAATGATGATAAAGAATTGAATGAAATAAATGAAGAAGATCGAAAAATTGAAAATGAATTTGAAAAAGAATATCGTAAAATTTTTCATGATAGTATTGAAGCTAGTAAAACTGAAAAAAGGTCAAGATTTAATGCACCAATTCCATCAAGATCAATTATTGAAAGTTCATCAATTGATTGTTCTATAGATAATATTAATAAAAAACTGACAAATGGTAAGATTCCATTTGCTTTAGCTATGAAATCCAATAGAGGAAAAATTGTTGTTAGAAAAGTTGAACTTTCTAAAGATGATAAATTAGTTTTAGATAGATTACAAGAAGTTGAAAAACATAAAGATGAACGTGAGAAGATTAAAAATATTGTTTTGAATAATATAGATTAATGGATATAATGTGAACTAAATTTATGTAACTTAGCTGATTTAATTTATGAGTATTATTTGAGATAATGTTGAAACTTAATAGAGAAAAACTTTTTAAGTCTTAGTTTCAATTGCAATTTCTGATTAGGCTTTAAGGCTTTTAGTTAAGATTTAAGAAATTGTTTTAAAATTGCTAGAATCTTCAAGACTGAATTGAATTATATTGATGATTAATTTAGTTAATTAAAGATAGGATTAATGAATCTTAAAGGATCTATATATTTGCAATTGGAAATAATTTGTATGAGCTTTTAATAATTATAAATAAATTTATATATAAATGGTAAATGAAAATTAGAGTAAAAAATTGGAATGAAATGACTAGTTAAAAATAATAGATTTTAGTAAATAAGGTATATATACTAAAGAACTATATATGAAAGGGTATGAGTAATAAAGATTAGATAAGATTAGATAAGATTAGATTAGATTAAATTAGCAGTAGAAAATTTTGTTTATAAAAATAATAAATGAATTATTAATTAATATAGGAGATTAAATTAAACATTTAATTGATCTAATTTATTGGTTAATTCATCAGTTTCAAATTCTTCTTCAAATAGTTTTTCTAATTCAAGAATATCAATACCATCATCTTCATCATCTTCATCATCATCATCATCATTATCATCATTATCATCTTCAGCATCATCATCATCTTCAGCATCACTTTCAGGTTCTTCTAAATCTTCTAAATCATCTAAAGAACCATTTCTTTTTGATAAAATTTCAATAATTTCATCAATTTCAATTTTATTTTTATTTTCATTATCAAGAATATTACCATTAATTTCTAAGAATTTTAAATTTTTATTTAATTTTAAATAATTAATTAAAATTGGTAAAACAGATTGATTAAATTCAGCAAATTGTAATTTTAAATGAGTTAAATTAATTAAATTAAATTTAATTAAATTTTCAATTAAATTTAAAGTACCTTTATTTGATAAAAGACAATCATTTAAATTTAAAATTTTTAAATTTTTTGACCAATTTTTTAAATTTTTTGATAAAATTTTACTTGATTTAATTGTTAAAGTATTATCTTGTAAATTTAAATTTGATAAATTTAATAAATTTGATAAACCAAAATTAATTAAATTTGAAATACCATTTGGTCTTATACCATTTTGATATAATTTTATAGTTTTTAAATTTTTATTTTCTTTAAAAGCAATTGCAAAAGATTTCATTGAATTATTTTCTAATCTATTTCTACCACAAATAAAAGTTAATAAAGGTAATTTATTTAATTTTTTTTTATTTTTTGATAATTTATATAAAGATTTTGCAATTAATGAACCTGCAATTGGACCCATACCATTATTTGATAAAATTAAATGTTGTAAAGAGATTGCATTTGAAATATAAATTTCTATTGGTTTTATAGTTTGTAAACCAAAAGCATTATCAGATAAATTTAAAATTTTTAAATTTTTAAAAATTAATAAAGTTTTAAATAAATAATTTAAAGAAATTGGAATTTCAGTATTTAATCTACCTGTGAATAAATCACTAAAATTTATTTCAATTATTGAATTTTTTTGAAAATCATTTAAATTTTTTAAAATTATATTATAAAATTCTTTTGAAGCTTCAATACCAATTGTATTACCACTAAAATCAATTTTTTTTAAAAATTTAATTTTAATTAAATCATTTAAATATGGTTTAATATCATTTGCAGTATCAAATTTTAAAGCTTTACCTGCAATTGAATAAGTTTCTTCTGGTTTAATATCTGGAATAAATTCAGCATCTAAAGTGGCCATTTTAATTACTTCTTACTTCTTACTTCTTACTTCTTAATTCTTCAATTACTTGATTATTTCATTATTTCTTTATTTCATTGTTTCATTGTTTATTTCTTTTGGAAAGTTCTGAGAAAAGTTGAAAAATGCCAGAATTTGAAAAGAAAAAGAATTTTTAGGTCTTTCCGCGGCGGATCTGGCCGTGGCGCGGATTACGTCAGCACGCGGATATTTTTATTAATTTTTTAAAATTCATCAACAAAAGAAATAAATGAGAAATAAATAAAGAATGTAATGGAAATAATGAAGAAGAAGAAGAAGAAGAAGAAGAAGAAGAAGATGATGAATTGAAGTGAGGGAAGGAAGTGAAGGAAGTGAAGGATTGAAGAAAGGAAGAAAGGAGAATATTATTAGATAATGAGCTACTTTTGTTCAAGGGGAATACTTCTTGGAAGAAGTTTTATAAGTAATTTAAATCCAATAAGAATAACATGTTTAAATTATAAAATGAATAATTTTAATAAAAAAATTTCAATAAATTTATTAATTAATAAAAGATTTAAAAGTAATTTATCAAATAATAAAAGTAAAGAAGAAAAAGAAATAAGTAAAGAAATTAAGAATGAATTATTTTTACAAAATGAAATAATTTTAAATGAAATTAAAGAACATATACCTGGAGAAAATAAAAAAAATGATTTAAATTCAATTTTTGAAAGATTACCAAAATTTCCAATAAATTTTAAAAATGAAAATATTTCAAAATTATTACCAAAACCAGGAGTACCAATTTCAAGTTCAAAAATGTCATTAAATAAAATGTATTTAAAATTAATTAAAAGTAAAAAAATTGAATTAATTTATGAAAGTGAAAATCATAAATTATATTTTATTATTTTAGGTAGTTTAATAATTATATTTTCAATATATTCATTAACATTTTTAGATTGGGGTATAAATTTATCATATAAAATTTTTAAAAATAATGAAAATAAATTAAATAATTTTGAAAATTTTTTTCAATTTTTTTTAAGAATTTTTTTAACTTTTAGTTTATTTCTTATACCAAGTTCAATAGTTTTTTTAAGTTTAATATTACCAAATAAATTAATTAGAAAAATTTATTATATACCAAAAGAAAGTAATAAATTTAAAAAAGAATTTATAAAATTTAGTGTACATCCAATTTTACCAGGAAGACCAACACCAATAATTACATTACCATTAAAAGATTTAGAAAGAAGATTTAAATCAAGAATTTTTACAGGAAATGGATTTTATGGTACTATAGATAAAAGTTATTTCTTTTTTTGTCTTAATGATAAAAGTAATTTAAATAAATTTTTTAAAATACCATATATAATTGATAGAAATGGATTTTTTTGGGGAGATGGTAGAATTTTTGATATATTATTTGGTAAAGAAAGTGTTAAAGAAGCAGAAAATGCAATTTCTTGGGAAGATAGATATTTAGCAATAAATAAAAAAATTCAATTAGATAAAAAAAAATTAAAATTTAAAAATGGTATATTTTGGTCAATAAAAGAAAAATTTAAATTATTTAAAAATGATATTAATTATATTAATAATAAAATTAAAAAAAATAAATTTTTAGGAAGTTCAATTAAATCTAAGAATAATGAATTATCTTCAGGTGATAAATGTATGATTATTAAAGAATTAAAAAAAATTGAAATGGATAAAAGTTCAAGTACTTATGATATGATTAAGAACTTGAATAGTAATAGTAATAGTAATAGTAATAGTAATAGTAATAGTAATAGTAAACTGAAGAGTAATAAGGTGAAGAAGAATAAGTCTAAGAAAAGCAAACCAACAAACCAACAAACCAACAAACATTAAGTAAATAGAAACATTGTAAGATTCTGTAAATAATGCAATAAATACAATAAATAGATATAATAGATATAATAGATATAATAAAGAAGTATAACACAGAGATTGTGTGTGTCCTGTAATCAGAATGGATATGTCCCGGAGTGTCCTGTAAACACACCCTGTCCCTGTCCCTGTCCCTGTCCCTGTCCCTGTCCCTGTCCCTGTCCCGGTATTCCTTTACTTCTGTCCCTCTTCTCTTTTCTTTTCTCTCCGCGTTTTCATTCCCCCGGCGCTCTCTTCACACTCTCACACTCTCACACTCTCACACTCTCACACTGCTCTCACTCTTACCACTCTTACTACTCTTACTACTTCACTCTCTCCCTCTTACTACTTCACTTTTATCAGTACTCTCCTTAAATCTGAAATAACTTATTTCAAAATGACAACTCCATTTTATCCACATTCTCATGAACCTTTAAATTTAAAAAATTTTAAAAATCCTCCAAAAGAATATAGAGGTGCACCATTATGGTGTTGGAATAATAAATTAAATGAAATTCAATTATTAAAAGAAATTAAAGATTTAAAAGAAATGGGTTTTGGTGGGTTTCTTTAAATCAAATTAATGGTACTATTTCAAATTATAATTCAATTCCAATAAATATTTCTTCTTTTAATGCATTCTTAAATTCAACTCATGAAAAATATTTTAATCTTTTAGGTAATCAATTTGGTAAATCTATTAAAACTAATTTCACTGATGAACCACAATTTTCTCATAAATTAGCTTTTGAAAAATCTCATACAATTGAACAAGGTTTTTTTACCATGGACAACAGATTTAAATAAAACTTTTTTTAAAACTTATAATTATAATATTATTGATAAAATTCCTGAATTATTTTGGAATTTATTAAATAATTTTTTACCTTCAAAAGCTCGTTATCATTATCATGATCATTTTTGTACAAGATTTAATAATGCTTTTATTAAAACAATTTCTGAATGGTGTTCAAAACATAATATTAAATTAGCTGGTCATATGATGAATGAAGAATATCTTCTTATGCAAACTCAAGCTTTAAATGAAGCTATGAGATCTTATAAATATTTTGAAATTCCAGGAATTGATATGTTACAAGATAAACATGAATATCATACTGCAAAACAAGCTCAATCTGTTTCTCATCAATATGGTAGAGAAGGTGTTTTATCTGAAGATTATGGTGTTACAAATTGGGGTTTCCCATTTGAAGGTTATAAAAGTCAAGGTTATTGGCAAGCTGCTTTTGGTATCACATTCAGAGTATCACATTTATCTTGGGTCTCAATGAAAGGTGAATCAAAAAGAGATTTTCCTGCTCAAATTGGTTATCAATCTCCTTGGTTTAAAGATTTTAAATATATTGAAAATCATTTTTCAAGATTAAATGTATTTTTAACAAGAGGTTCTCCAATTGTAAGAATTGGTGTAATTCATCCAATTGAAAGTTATTGGTTATGTTGTGGTTCATGGGAAAATTCAAAACATGAAAGAGAAGAAAGACAAAGAAATTTTGATAATTTATTAATTTGGTTATCTTTTGGTTTTTTTGATTTTGATTATATCTCAGAATCTTTATTCCCAGAAGAAACTAAAATTGAAGATATTACTAATGGTGATTCAATTCCAGTTGGAAAAATGAATTATGATGTTTTAATTGTACCTTCATGTAAAACTTTAAGACCAACAACTATTGAAAGATTACAAAAATTCTCAAATAAGGGTGGTAAAGTTATTGTGATTGGTGAAGATGCAACAATCTCAGATGGTGTTGTTTTACCGGAATTTTTTTAAAAATTGAAGGTGCTGATAAAATTATGTTTTCAAAAATGCAATTATATGAAAAATTAAAACCATATAAAGAAATTGATGTTCAATATGTTGATCCTCAAGATAGAGATTGTTTATTATATGCTCAAATTGAAGATACCATTTTATATAATATGAGAGAAGAAGGTAATGAAAGATACTTATTCGTTTGTAATACTTCTTATAAACAAAGAAGAGAAAATTGTATCTTCACATTAAAAGGTTGTTGGGATATACAATATTATGATACCATGGCTAGTACTCACTCTAAATTTGATAAAGTTGATGTTGATCAAACCAAGAAAACTACAAAATTTTATTGGACTTTCCCACAAATTGGTCATTTCTTATTTAGAATGAAACCTACAACAAAAGAATCTTTCAATGCTTCAATGGTTAAAATTCCAAAAATTTTAAAAAATATTTCATTACCAGAACCTGATTTTTTGTAAATTATCTGAACCAAATGTTTTATTATTAGATAAAGCTGAATATAAAATTGATGATAGTAAATGGTATGAAAAAGAAGAAATTTTAAGAATTGAAAATAAAGTAAGAATTTTATTAAATTTACCTGAAAAATCTTTTATAAAATGTCAACCATGGGCTATTGATGATAAAATTAAAAATAATTTTAAAAATCGTATATATTTAAAATTTAAATTTAAATCTGATATTAAAATTTTAAATTCAGAATTATCAACTGAAATTTTAAATAATTTAATTATTATTTTAGATAATAAAAAAATTAAAATTGAAAAAACTGGTTATTATGTTGATACTGAAATTTATAAAATTAAATTACCTGAAATTTCCATTGGTAATTATGAATTAATTTATTCAATTCCATTTAATGAATATACTGATCTTGAATGGTTACATATCTTAGGTAAATGGTGATTATACTAAACAAGGTTTACCATTTTATGGTGGTGATATTATATATAATATTTCAATTGAAAAAATTAAAAATTTATTAAAAAAATTTATTAAAGGTAAAACAATTTTAAGAATTCCATTTTTTAAATCTCCAATTGCAAAAGTTTTTATTGATGATAAAGAAATTGGTTATTTAGGTTTAAAACCAAATGAAATTGAAATTGATTTAACTAAAGGTAAAATTTTAAAAATACTTTTAAGAGGTGATAGATTTAATACTTTTGGTCATGTCATCTTCATTTTTTTGAACCTAAATTTCCATGGTGTGCTCCATCTGCTTGGAGAACTGAAGGTGATGCTTTTACTTATTTTTATACTATTGAAGAAAGAGGTATCACTTGTATTCCTCAAATTTGTATTTCTGAATGATTAATTTTTTTATAATTTATTTATTTATTTAACAATCACCTTACTGATGATTTTAAAGTTTATTTATTTACTTTTTTGACGTTATAAAATTAAAAAATATATGTTTCTATTAAAGATTTTTTTATCTCCATCCACTATTGTATTTTGTAATTGTTTATTTGTTTTATTATATTTTGAACGAAAGTAAATTCTATTAAAATATCATTGAAATAATATTTAAAATGCATATTTTCATTAAAATATCTTTAAAATATCTTTAAAATATTCTTAAAACAGTAGTAAAAGTGTCTGTCCAGACTTACTCTTGCAAATGTCCGGTATTTGTTTACTATTTGTCCTTGATTCTGTTTTCTGTCCTAAATCCCATCACTCAAAGATCAATAAGCATTAGTAATACAAAAATACAGAAATCGATGATCAAAGAACAATAGAAAATAAAGATTGTTTTCAAAAGCAAAAAAAAGGAATTGACTTAAAATAAAAGACTGAAACTATATGAAAACCAAAAGAAACATATATATTTTAATATAAACTTAATTCATTATAGTATATCAATCAAAATGTTTGAAATTGAAGTTCCTGAAGTTCAAAAAGTTATTTTAATTCGAGAAAATGGGGGTATAGAAGTTTTAAGATATGAAGAAGATTTTCCAGTACCTAAAATTACATCAGATTCAATTTTAATTAAAAATAAATATTCTGGTGTAAATTTTATTGAAACTTATTTTAGAAATGGTTTATATCCATGTGAAAAACCATATGTTTTAGGTAGAGAAGCAAGTGGAATAATTTGTAAAATTGGTTCAAATATTAAAGATTTTAAAATTGGTGATAAAGTTGCATATATTAATTCTGGAACATTTTCTCAATTTACTTTATTTAATCCAAAAGAAAATCCAAGAATTATTAAATTAGATAAAAATTCAACTGATGAACAAATGAAATTATATGGTAGTGGAATGATTCAAGGTTTAACAACTTTAACATTTATTAATGAAGCATATAATGTTAAAGAAGGAGATTTTATTTTAATTCATGCAGCAGCTGGTGGTTGTGGAACATTATTTACACAAATGATTTCTTCAAATAAATATAAAAAAGCTCATGTAATTGCAACTGCTTCAACTAATGAAAAATTAAAATTAGCTAAGAAATTTGGTGCAGAATATTTAATTAATTCAAAAGAAGAAAATATTGTTAAAAGAGTTAATGAAATTACTAATAATAATGGAGTTCAAGCAGTTTTTGATGGTATTGGTAAAGATACTTTTGAAATTTCTTTAAATTCAATTGCAAGAAAAGGTACATTTGTTTCATATGGTAATGCAAGTGGAGCTGTACCACCATTTTCAATTAATATATTAGGTAATAAAAATATTAAAATTTTAAGACCAAATTTATTTAAATATACTGTAACAAAAGAAGAATTTGATTATTATTCAAAATTATTATTTAAATTAATTAATGATGGAATTATTAATTTACAAATTACAAAAACTTATGATTTAAAAGATTATAAATTAGCTGCATATGATTTAGAAAATAGAAAATCAACAGGTAAATTAACTCTTAAAATTCCTGAATAAGTATACAGTATTAATATATACATATATAAGTAAATATATAAGATAAATGAATAAGATATGATTAAATAAAAGATTTAAAAATTTGAATAACTTTTTCAATATCAGTTGAAGATTCAATTGATGGAATTATAATACCATCTATAGAAATAGTTGGAGTTACATGAATACCATTTTGTCTATGAAATCTTGTAAAATATTTTAAATCATTTGTAATTTGAGTATCAATATTTAAATTTTTAATATCATTTGGTAATTTAGATCTAATTTTAACTAAATCATAAATATCATTTGAATTAACTTTTATATTATTATCATTTAATTCAGAAAACCAAGATTCAGCAAATTTTGATAATTTTAATAAAATTTCATTTTTATTTAATTCTATAATTCCAGTATCAAAAAATAAATTTTGATTTTCCATTAATTTTACTGCAAAATTCCATGATTGAATTGGATATAATTTTGTAAAAGCTAAGAAGATTTCAGTTGTAGTTGCAGAACCCATAATATGCCATGGTTGTATAACTGGTCTTATAATAAAATTAAAATTTTCATTAATAATTGGTAAATTAATTAAATTTTTATTAAAATTTAAAAATAATTTAGCACTAAATGGACAAATAAAATCAAGATATAAGTCAACTGAATGTTTTTGAATTGAAGTTGAAGATAACTTAGAGTTTTTGATTGAAGATGCAAATGATGAAGTTAATGGTAATAATCTTGGTGGAAGAGACATTTTGTTATTGTGATTTGATTTGAATAAAAGTATATTGGATTCAATTGACTTGATTAATTATATTATTATATGTATATTATATGTATATTATATGTATATTAATTTATTCTATTAATTGATTATATTGATGGATGGCTGTCCTATATTCAAATGAGTGTCCTAGAATTGATATATCACATGATATGTGCTTAGTCAGCTTTTTGTCACAGGACTCGGTGAAGAAAACCCGAAGCTGGCTGCCTCCACGTGCAGCAGCAATCTCCCGAGGGCGGATAAATAGGCCGGCTGCGGGGCAAAGATGCTCCAAATATGTTCCGGGGCGCTGCAGCTCGGTATGCGTAGGCTGTCGCTAGGCACTCCGCACTAACTCCGCACCAACTCCACACCGACTCCAGAGAGACTCCAGAGCACTTGCCAGCCAATCAGATCCAGCTGCCCCAGACTTTTTCCGTGCTCCAGCCACCAAGACTTTGCCAACGCTCCCTGAAAGACCTGTAAAGATAAACCTTTATCCGCTTACACACTCTGCTGGTGACACCCCCAAGAAACTCGCTGACATGGCTCCAGTTGGTTCCAGGACTGCATTTTCGTTGTCTGATATTATGATTAGTTTATTATGATTCTTCGTGTTTTATGAGTATGTTCTTATGAATAGCAAAAAAATAATACTATTAATACTATTAACTACATAATCATTCTATATGTTTAATGTTTAATATTCTATCGACTTGCTAAATTTAATTCTTTTTTCACCAATTATCCCTTTTTATTGATTTTTTCATTGTCATTAAATTCATTAAAACTATTCTTTTTTTCTTTTTTCAATCTATTTAGCCTTTTGTCCTCAAGTTCATATTCTGAATAAGTCTTATTTTTATGGATTTTAAGAATAAAACTTAAATTTCGGAATTTTTTTAATTAATTGAATTTTACTCTATTATTCTTTTATTCTACCATTATTTTCAAATAATTAAAAGTTATTACTGACGGAACTAGTATTATAATTTGTACTAGTTTCAAATTCTATTAATATTGATTTCACTATTATCTAAAGTGATGACGACAAATCTATTTCCACATTATAAATATGAGCTATTTCCATCTTTTCAATTATCCGTTTTTCTTTTTCCATCTTATAATATTATAATATATAATAATAACATAATTATAAATTAAATTAAATTAAATTAAATTAAATCAAATCAAATATATCTTATATTATATTAAATCTTGTATAAAATAATATAAAAAAAAAAAATTTAAAAATTCTATACAATATTTATATATTAATTAAATTAAAATAAAACAAAATAAAATAAAATAAAAATGTCAGAACCTAAAAAAGATTCTGAATCTGCAAAAAGTGTAATGGAATTAGAAGCAAAATTATCTAATGGTGACTTTGTTTAAGCTGCTCCTCCTGTTGAAGGAAAATCTTTATGGGATGAATTAAAAACTGCAAAATATGCTTTACCAAAATTATTAATTATATTCTTAGCTGCAATTGGTATTGGTATGGATTCTGTAATTTTCAGTTTTCTTTTAGGTATTGCAGGTTTTAGTTGCTGGTAAAGTTTTAATGGGTTGTGGTATTGGTGTTTTAGTTGCCATTGTTCCACCATATCTTTCTGAAATTGTTCCACCAAAATTAAGAGGTATGGGTGCTATTGGTATAAATTTCTCAATTGCTTTTGGTCAATTCTTAGGTGCAATTGTTATTATGGGTACTTCAAAAGCTTATACTGATATTGATGATTCAAGATCTTATAGAGTTGCAATTGGTACTCAATATATTTGTGTTTCATTATATGTCTTTTTAATGTACTTTTTACCTGAATCACCAAATTTTTTTGTTAATAAAGGTCTTAAAGATAAAGCTTTAAGTTCCTTAAATCATTTATTTAAACCAGAAAAAACTGGTTATAATGTTGAAGAACATTTACAAGTTTTAGTTAAAGAAAAAGAAATTGAAGATGCTTTAAAAAGTAATGAAAGTGATTCACTTTTATCATATTTTGAAGTTTTAAAACCAAAATATTTCAAAAGAACTTTTATTTCAATTTTAGCTTTAACTGGTCAATTATGGGCAGGTTCTGCTTTTGTTTTAGCTTATGTTAATTATTTTTTTGAAATGGCTGGTATAACTTCATCAAATGAAAAAAACTGTAGGTGTATTTACAATTGCTGTTGGTGGTAATATTGTTTCATATTTTGCAATTAATAAAGTTGGTAGAAGAGTTTTATATTTAACATGTCTTGGTTTATGTACTTTATTTAATTTAATAATTGCTTGTATGACTTTTGCTGATTGTAATGCTGCTGGTTATGCTTGTGTTGTATTTGTTTGTTTCTGGTCTTTCTTTTATCAAATTGGTGTTGGTGCTCCAGCTTACGCAATAATGGTTGAAGTTCCAGAATCAAGATTAAGAGCAAAATCAGTTGCTGTTACTTCTAATGTAAATTCATTGATCAGTTTTGGTTTACGTTATTTAATTCCTTATTTATATAATCCAGATGAAGCTAATTTAGGATTTAAAATTGAATTTGTTTGGTTTGGTACTGGTGTTGCAGCTTTCATTCTTGGTTTATTCTTAATTCCAGATACTCAAGGTAAAACCGGTAGTGAAATTGATCAAGTATTTACAAATGGTGTCCAATCTTGGAGATTTAAAGATGCTAAATTTGATCAAGATGGTTACTTGATTTTAGAAAGTTGTAAAAATAAAAAATCCTCAAATGTTTAAATAATTTTTCTTTAATTTTTTTTCTTTCTCGCCTTTTTTTTTCCTATTTTCTTCATATTATTTTTTGTTTTTCATCTTCATGCAATGAATCTTTTTTTTCTTTACCACTTTAATTTTTATTATTTATTTAATTCATTCTCACAAAAAAGCTTACGACATTTATTTTTCTAATAGTTAATAGAATCTTTTACTTATCTTCTTTTTTATCTGTAAATTCAAATTATTTTTTAGATACTATAAAAAATAAGCTTAAAACATTTTTATTCGAGTTTTTGTCTCCTTTATTTTAACACTTGTAAATTTTTTTCCTTTAAAAGTATATGATTTTATGAAATCTATTTTCGGTTAATCTTTAAAATAGAAATTGTTCATGTATTTATTAGCATAATTACTAAATTAGTAAAATTGAAGGTATTCAATTTTCGGATAAATTATTCCCAGAGCCAAGAAGTTGGGTGCTTTATTTATAAGCAGTCTGCTGCTGAAATGCTTTGACCGTTGAGGAGTTTTTCCTAGTGGGGTTAGACCCACAAAAACTCTCTTCTTGTGGCTGATGAAAAAGTTGTCCCTCAGATCTGGCTTCAATAAATTTACAAGCAGCCAGCTGTAGTATTACGTATTCTTTTAAGTCTTTCCACAGATTTCTGCTGTTGTTATTTTAAAAAAAAAATATTCTTAATCAGTAGGTATGTCAATATTGATGTTTTTCCTAATGAGGACTACATACTTATTTATCTCTAAAGTACTTTATTTCATTAACAGTAAGCATGGTAGTTGATCCCAGCACAAAGTAATGGGTATGCCATTTACAAGCCCAGATAGTTAAGTTATGGCCATAATCCTGGTTCTGCTTCTTGTGCTGTTTCTGCTGGTTGTGGTGCTGGTTTTTCTGTTGTTTTTTGTTGTTGTTTTCTTCTGCGGTTTTGTTTGAAATCCACAGATCAGATTAAGCTTGAGCGAGCAGCCGCAGACACGCTCAACCCCATTTTTCAAGGGCTCAACAGTCACTTAAATTTACATAATTTCTGGAAATGTTCCGTTTGCACAGTGTTTTTGTGTCTGAATTTGGAAACATTTTTGTGGTGGAAACAGAAACAGAAAATAAGAAAACAAATAAAAAAAAACAATGAAAACAAAAAAAATGCTAAAATGTTAAAATTCTTAACAAAAATCAAATAAAACAAGTAAAATAAACAAATTGAATAAGATAAACAAGTTGTGAAATCACCTTTTAATTCTTTTTTGCTAGAAAGTTATTCATCAATTAAACTATCATTAATCATTTTTATAATTATCAATTTTTTATTTTATTATATTATATTTGAAATATCAAATTATTCAAATATAATCTGCATTTATAATCATCTTCAAAGCTCTTGTGATTATTATAAGTTTTGTTCTTTTGTTAATTCTGTATCCTAGATTTAATAATAAATTCTAATATTACAATTCAATCTATATCTCCAGTGATTAATTACAAAATTCTCATTGTTACTTAAGTTAATAAAAAAATTTCATTTTCATTTCATTGTTATTTCATCTTTAATTTAAATTTAAATTTTATTCCAGGAACATTTATCTATTTTATAAACTTTATAAACTTTAGAATTCAATTAAAATATTATAAATTTTTCTTTTTAGTTTTCAAACCTCAATAATTAACTTCCTTTTTGTTGTTGTTGTTGTTTCCTTTTGTTTACTTTATTCTATTTTCATCCACTTATTTATTTATTTACTTATTTCTCTATTAATTTCTTAATCTTTATTAACCTACAAATAAAAATTTATTATATTACTCACTTATATTATCTTTTTCATTATTTAATTTATTACTTGAATCATTTTATTTGATAATTTATTTATTAATCTTTTCTTTTTATATTTTTTATTTTATTTAATTCTATTCAATTTACAATTAATGTTTAATCAATTCAATTTCATATAATATCAAAATTTTTATTCAATTTATTAATCCAACTTTTTTTCATAGAATTTAAAAATAATATTTATATAAATCAATTCAAAAGTTAAATTTTTTATTCAAAACTTATATTCTATGAAAATAATATCATTCATTATTTAAAATCATCTGTTTCAAAAAAATTTATTTTCTTTAACTCATTCTTTTTTTCAAAATGCCAGAACAAATCTTTGATGAAAATTTAATCAATTCAAATATAAGGTTAAATAAATTGAAAATAAACTCAAGTCAGAATCAAAATCAAATTCAAATTCAAAATAAAACTCAAATTAAATCTCAATCTATATCTCAATCTCAAATTCAAATTCAATCAATTGCTCAAAATAATTCACATAATTTATCACATCAAAGACTTTCAAGAAGAAATGCTTTATCAAATCTTTCAAATAACAATACAACTAGTAATCATACTCATTTAAATAAAAAATCTCATATTATAAAACCTTCAATAGTTATACCTAAACAATCAATATATAAATTTTCAAATACTAATACTAATAATAATAATAATAATAATAATAATAATAATAATAATAATAATATCAAAACCAATTCAAATTTATCAACTATATCTAATGTTTCAAGTAATATAACTACATCTACTATAAATAGTGCGAATAATTCAATTAAAAATGAAAATATAAGAATACCAAGAAAATCAAATTTGGATAATTCAGTAAGAAATGAAAAAACAAGATTATCAATTAAAAGAAGATATGAAGAATCTATAAATGGTCTGTCTCGATTACAATCAAATGATAATCATAATAGTCATAATAATAATAATAGTAATCATAATAATGGTATATTAATAAGAAATCAAAATGAAAATATAAATGAAGGTCAATATGAAAACTTTGATAGTAATAACAATAATAATAATAAATTATTTGGTAATGGAATATTTAATAGTTTTAAAAAAGCAAGAATTGATTATTCTTGGGATGATTTAGATTCAACTGATATTGGAGATCCATTAATGGTTTGTGAATATGTTGTTGAAATATTTGAATATTTAAGTGTATTAGAAAGAAAAACATTACCAGATTCTACATATTTAATGTGGCAAAGTAATTTGAAACCAAGAATGAGATCTATAATTGTTGATTGGATGGTTGAAGTTCATTTAAGATTTGGATTATTTCCAGAAACTTTATATATTGCAATAAATTTAATGGATAGATTTTTAAGTAAAGAAATTATTGATGTTGATAAATTTCAATTATTAGCTACAAGTTCATTATTTATTGCAGCTAAATATCAAGAAATTTGTTCACCGTCAGTTAAAAACTTTGCATATGTTACAGATGGTGGATTTACGGAAGAAGATATTTTAACAGCAGAAAATGTTGTTTTAGAAGTTTTAAAATTTGATTTATCGTATCCAAATCCATTTGATTTTCTTAGAAGAATTTCAAAAGCAGATGATTATGATGTTCAAACAAGAACTTTAGGTAAATATCTATTAGAAATTTCAATTATTGATCATAAATTTATTGGATTAAAACCAAGTTTATGTGCAGCAAGTGCAATGTATGTATCAAGAAAAATTCTTAATAGAGGAGATTGGAATGGAAATTTAATACATTATTCAGGAGGTTATAAAGAAAAGGATATGGCACATGTTTGTGAAATGATTCATGAATATTTAATTTCACCAATTATACATGAAGAGTTTTTTAAGAAATATGCTTCAAAGAAATTTATGAAAGCTTCATTATTAGCAAGAAATTGGGGTAAAAGATTAGCAAAATCAGGTAAAGATATAATGGATAATCTTGAAAATTTTCAGTTGTAAAGATAATTAAAATTTATTGCTAATAATTTCTTTTTTTTCTTTTAAATTACTTTGCAAAGATTTTGCTAATTAAAATGAATAGTTTTTTACTAAATTTATTACTTTTTTATTTTTTTATTTCAAATTTTATTTCAAATTTTTTTTCAAATTTAATTTGTATACCCTTTTTGCTAATTTCATTTCATTTATTTGATTGTTTTATTAAGAAAACTTTAAATTTTTGTTTATAACTTAATTCTCTTTATTTTTTATTTATATTTATTTAAATTCAAAACTTCTTAAGTGCTTCTTCATTTGTTATTTGATTTTTTTCCTTTGTTATTATTATTATTATTTTTTCCTTTTACTTTTTTTCTCTTTTCGCTTAACTTTTTATTTTTTTTTTTATTTTTATTTTTTAATACCATTTCCTACAAACTGCAAATTATAGTGTAATAGAAAGAATTGATTGCAATGCTATCAAAATTATCAATTTTAAAATACAGATATTAATATTTCGTGAGGTACACAAACTCAGAGCTTATTTATTAATTTCAACGAAAAAATAAAAAAAAAATAAGGATTTGTAGGGGTTCCGTGTGATGTACCCGGAGGTAAAAAATCAACCATAAAACGTTATTATATGTAGGAGTCACATCTTAGGGGGTAAGTACATAACATAACACAATAGTACTGACATAAAATGCAAAAAACCTCCGTTGAAATAGCCAAGCATGATCTAGCGTTTGAGGCTTAAAAAAACCATAATTTTAGTTTATCCAATCAAATAAAAATAATCTGGTAGTTTGACAAGGATGGTTGCATGAAAAATAATTGAATTACTTCTTTAATTAATTTACTGTGACAATTTGACTATTAAAGAAGAAACTATATTTAAACTTGCGTCTACTACGCCACACACGGAGAAGCTTTGAAAGGTTAGTGGCTATTTATTTGCGGCTGCATCTTTACGGCTGCGTTTCTGAATTGCGTTCCATGAACTATCAAAATATTTCCAAATTTCAACGGTGAGATGTCTGTTTACGGCGTTGTTTACTAAAAGTGAGGTTTTTGTTTACCTTTTTCCTAATACAGCCACACCCTTGCAGCATCTCAACTGGGAGGAAATCCGTAGCAACGGAACCGCGCACCAGCTTCTTTTGCGTGGCAGATCTCCGGTTCTGCGCTCGACTAGATGCTCGTGCGCAATTCCTCCACTCCTTTCTTGTTTCTGCGCGCTTCAATTCCTGCTCTGCAAGAATTTCCAGTGCTAAAAAAGTCGCTGGCGTGCGCAGTGACAATTTGTGATTGTGATTTCTGCTTCTGGAAATGGTGAAATTGCTTGTTGAAATTGCAGAGTGAAATCGCATAGTGAAATCTCAAAATATATTACCAGTCAATTCACTCTTTATTCACTGTTTATTTCTGTTTATATTCTGATTTGTCTGTATTTTCTTTATATTTCCTTTATTTGTTCGATTTCTATTCAATATTTATTTATTTATTTATTTATTCATTTGTTTATTTGTTATTCATTGATCTTCTTTTGATCTTCTTTTGAATCTTTCTTGGGTTTTATTTCCAATATCATCATCATTATCATCTTTATTACCATCTTTATTTCAACTATTTAGCTCACTTTTAGCTATTTTCTTATTTCATTTCGAAATACTTAATACAATCAATACTTAATCTCTATTTATATTCCATAAATATTTATAAGATCTATACATTTTCTGCTTTATTCAATTTTAACTATCTATAAACAAGCTACAAATATTCCTTATTCCTTATTCATTATTCATTTTTAATTATTCTTTCAAACACTTTTTCAATATATTCAATTCCGATTCATTTTTACTAAATATCAATAACCCTACAAATTTTTACCAATTTTTAAAATTATTTTATTATATTCATATATTTTTATCATTTATCATCTCTTTTTTTCAAAATCAATTCATATTAATATTCTAAATAATATTATTGAGAATTTTATTTGATTATATATATATTTTTATATATATCTCCTTTAGCTAGTATCAATAATCCTATTATTCACTCTTTCTTTCATTCATTCAATCAATCAAACAATCAATCACTTATTAATAATAATAATAATAATAATAATAATATTTCATAATTCACAATTCACTCTTTCAAAATGGCACCAAGAAAATCTCATTCTAATTTAGCTTCAAAAAATATATTAATTTCTTCAAATTTAAATCCAAATTCAAATTCAACTTCAAAATTAAATAATCAAAGTAATTCAATTACAAAATCAATTTCAAATTCAATTACAAATAATAAAATATCTTCAATAAAAAAATTAAATAATAATAAATCTTTAAAAATTAATAATATTTTAAATTCAATCTCAATTGCAAATTCAAATTCAAATTCTGATAATATTAAAAAAATTGATGAAAATTCAATTGAAAAAAATATTAGAATTACAAGATCAAAAACAAATTTAATTAATCAACAATTATTAAATAATTTAAAGAAAAAAAAAAGAAATGCATTATCTGATTTAACAAATAATCAAAATAATCAAAATATTAATATAACTACTAATAATACTACTACTAATACTATCAATAATAATAATAATAATGTTATAAATAAAAATAATTTTCAAATTAAAAAAGATAAAAAATTAAAAGAAAATAGTCATCTGTTTAATAAAGTTTCTTCTTTAACTGCAAAATTAATACAAGCCAAACTGTCTCCTTCTTCTTCTGATCAAGAAGATAATAATAATACCAATACCAATGTCAATACAAATCTTAACAATAATCAATATAGATTACAACTAAATAATACTAATAATAAAAATATAATACCCAATACCATTAAAAGAAAATTTATTCATGATGATTTAGATAAAGAAGATATCGATGACCCATTAATGGTAGCTGAATATGCTAATGATATATTTAAATATATTTATGATTTAGAATCAAAAACTTTACCAAAAAAAGATTATATTGAAAATCAACCAATGTTAAATCCAAGAATGAGATCAATGGTTGTGGATTGGATGGTACAAATTCATTTAAAATTTAGATTATTACCTGAAACTTTATTTATTGCAATAAATTTAATGGATAGATTTTTATCTATACAAAAAATTGATTTAAATAAATTTCCATTATTAGCTGGTACTTCTTTATTTATATCTGCAAAATATCAAGAAGTTTATATACCTTCAATAAAACATTTTGCAAATGAATTAGATGGTTTTGAAACTAATGATATTATTGAAGCTGAAAAAATAATTTTAAAAGCTTTAGGTTTTAATATGTCTTATACAAATCCATTAGAATTTTTAAGAAGAATTTCAAAAGCTGATGATTATGATATACAATCAAGAACTTTAGCTAAATATTTATTAGAAATTTCTTCAATTGATCATCATTTCTTAGGTTTAAAACCAAGTTTATGTGCTGCGAGTGCAATGTTTTTATCAAGAAAAATTTTAAATAAAGGTAAATGGAATAATAATTTAATTCATTATTCTGGTGGTTATACTAAATTTCAATTATCTGATACTTGTCAATTAATTTATCAATATTTAATTTCTCCAATTATACATCAAGGTTTTTTTAGAAAATATGCTTCAAAAAGATTTATGAAAGCTTCTTTATTATCAAGACAATGGGCTAAAAATTTAACTTTACAAGGTGAAGATTTAATGAATGATGAATATGATGAAAGTTTGCAGTAGTATAATTTTACAATTTTTAATTTTTAATGCTTAATTTTTAATTTTTAATCGTTTATATCACTATAACATATAATTTTTAATGTCTAATTTATAAATTTATCTTTTGTCATTTATCATTTATCATTTATTAATCATTATTTATCATTCTACATTTTTTTATATCATTTCTTACATCTCATTTCTTACATTTTTATTTATCACTTTTAATCTCTCTTCACTTTTCTATCTTTACTCTATTCTCTCTTTAGCTTCTTATGTCTAATGTATAAAATTTGAAACAGTTAATATATTCTATAAAAATTTTGCCTTTCCTTATTCTAATTTTAACTTTTTTATATAATTCTTTTCATTTCTTTATTTTTTATGTCTTATATTTATATTACTTTTTTAATCTTGCTTTACTTCTCTTCTTTTTTTTAATTTTTCTTCTTTAGAAACTTTTGGCTATTGATTTAATTATTTTTTTTTGCTAACTATTTATCTATATTTGATTTTTTTCTATTTTTTTTTTCAATTTTTTTTAATCAAAGGTATTAACATTATACTCGTCTTCAATTACGATGAGAAAAAGGAAAATTAACCAGGAATTATATAATAGTATATACATGTATATTATATAGAACATTAATTAAATTACCAGTATTTTAAATTGTCATTAGAAAAAGAAAACTTCTATGGTTAAAATATAATAATTGAGAGAAGATTTTCTTTAAAAATAAGATTTATAAAAATTATTTGAATAAAGTATTATCTAATAAATCAGAATCAAAGAAAGAATAAGTAAATTTTAAGAAAGAAATAAATGAGAAAGAGTGTCACCAAAATTATAAACAAACCTTAAAGTTCTTCTATCCTAAAATTGAAGAAGATATATCACTTTTTGAACGAGAAATACTCTTGTTACTTGGAAGTGGAAGTGTAACTATTTTTTCATCATTCTTATTCTCATTGTCAGTAAAAGTGTCACTTGAAGAAAGAATAGAAGGTTGTTTAGCATTTAAACCAGGAACTTCAAGAACTTCAACCATTGATTTTCCCTTTTTACCTTCAGTTTCATTATTCAAAACAGAAGATGAAATAGATTCAGAGTCATCATCATCATCGTCATCATTATTTTTTTTCTTTAAAAATTGAAAAGTCATATAATATAATATACAATTCACTAATTTTGAAGGAAATATTGCTAAAACCCATTCATCAGGAATAATTCTAATTAAAGCACCAGCCGGAATTGAAACCATTCCACAAATTATAGCAGTTGCCCACATTGGTCCAGTTTGTCTTGTAATTGAAAAAGCTTGACCACCAACAAACATAATTAAGATTTGGACACCACCAATCATTAAAGCAATAGCTACAAAATACAAATTTCTTGATAAATCTTGAAAGAAATTTAAATTTCTTAAAGTAATTCTATCTTTAACATTGGAAATTCCATCAGCTTCATTTAATTTTCTAGTTACAAATAATTTCCAAAGTTGTAACCAAACAAAAGCATTAAAAGTCATTGAAGCCAATTGATCTTTTTGATGAGATGTTGCACCTTTGGAACCATAAAAGATTTTTTCACCACCAAAATGAAGAACAAAAGTTACAATTAATTGAGTTGTTGATTGACCAAGAATCATTTTCCAAGTGGAAGGAGAAACTAATGGAGCTTTTCTACCATCTGGTTTTGTTTTTAAAATTTCAGGATCTGGTTTATCAGTTGCTAAAGCTAAAGCAGCTAAAGTATCCATAATCAAATTAACCCATAATAATTGAACAGCAGTAAGAACAGAAGTACCTTCACTTGAAGCAACTGCAGATACGAAAGTTAAAATAACAGCAGTGATATTTACAGTTAATTGAAATTGAATAAACTTTTTAATTGAAATTGAAACACATCTACCCCATTTAATGGCAAAAACAATAGCACTAAAATCATCTTTCATTAAAATAATATCAGAAGCTTCTCTTGCAACTTCAGTACCAGAATTACCCATTGAAAACCCAACATCAGCTAATCTTAAAGCAGGAGCATCATTTGTACCATCACCAGTTACAGCTACAACTTCTTTCATAGCTTTTAAATTTTCAACTAAAATTCTTTTATCTTCAGGTGAAGATCTTGCAAGAACTTTTAAATTTGGAATTATTCTTCTCATTTCAACTTTACTTAATTGTCTAAAAGTTGGACCTTCCATACAACATAATGGATCCTGTAAAGATTTTGGATTCAAAATTCCACAATTTAAAGCAATCGATTTTGCAGTTAAAATATTATCACCAGTTACCATTCTAACAGTAACACCGGCTGATTCAGAATCAGCAACAGCTTTTGCAACACCAGCTCTTAAGGGATCTTGAATTCCTACCAAAGAATCAAAAGTTAAACAATTATTTTTCAATGATTTACTTTGATCATCTTCAATTGTTATCATTGGAATTGATTCATCTCTAACAATTTGACTTTCAACACCAGAATCACCACAGTCATCAGCACTTGAAGAGAAACTCTGAAACAAATCTGGAGAAACATCAGTTCCAACTTCCTCCATTAACTCTGGACTTGGTGGCCATGAATTGTAGTTTTTATGAGCTAAAACCAAAGTTCTTAAAGCATTTTTTGCATAAAATTCAATTTTTGCGGAAATCTCCTCACTTCCGGCGGCTGTAAGCGTAATCTCATCTCCGGATCCGGAAAGGGAGCGTCCGCAACGACCAAGCACAATTTCCGCTGCACCCTTAACATAAAATGAAAAAGTTTGGTTTGTGTTTTCAACAACAACTCCAGCCCATTTTCTTGAACTCTCAAAAGGAATAACTTGAACAATTTTTTTAACTTGTAAAAGAGAAAGATTTTGACGAAGAGATGTTAAACTTTTGGAATTTTTCATTTCAAACATATCTTCAGCCATTAACATTAATGCTGTTTCAGTTTTGGAACCAAGATATTTTTCTCTAAGTGGTTTAAATTTAGGAACATCTGAAAGAAATTTGCTTGACCAAAATTTTTTTTTTTTATCTTTTTGAGGATTTTCAATTGCTTCTTGATCATATTCTTCTTCTGTAACTGGATTTTCAAATGCTGTTGAATTTAAACAAATATTTGTTAAGACTCTTTCAGTTACAATTGGAGAAAGTAAAGGTTTAATAGTTTCTGAAGTTTCAAATACTGGGGCTGATTTTTCTTTTTCAATAATATTAAGATTTGAATTTTCAAGATTTTGATCATCTAATGAATGATTATTATTTGTATTATTAAATTCATTTGAACCAATAATTGCTCTAACAACTTTCATTTTATTTTCTGTTAAAGTACCAGTTTTATCAGAACAAATTGCAGTTGCACCACCCATTGTTTCACAAGCTTTTAAAACACGAACAAGATTACCATCATTTGCCATTCTTGTTGTTGCAAATGCTAAAGCAACAGTGACAGCTAAAGGTAAACCTTCTGGAACTGCAACAACAATAAGTGCAACTGCAGTTATAAAACTATCTAAAACTTTTGTACCTCTTTCAGTTCCACTTAAATCATAATATGCACCACCTTTTTTTAATTCAACACCAAATTTTATTATTAAAACAATAAATAATATAAAACCAGCAATAATTGCAAATATATTAATATTATTAGCTAAATGATCTAATCTTACAGTTAATGGAGTTGGTTCTGGTTCTTCTTTTAAAAACATCATAGCTTTACCATGCATTGAATTTGTTCCAACACTTGTAACAATTCCATGACCTAAACCAGATAAAATTCTTGTACCAGAAATTAAAAATGGATCAATAATTTTTAAATTATTTTCTGATTGATCTAAAGTAAAATCCATTGGATTTTTTTTTAAAGTATCAGATTCTCCAGTTATATTACTTTCATCAATTTCTAAATTTCCATCAATTAAAATTGCATCTGCAGGTAAAACATCACCAGTTTGTAAAGAAATTAAATCTCCAACTAAAATATCATAAATTGAAACATAAATTTCAATACCATTTCTTATAACTATAATATCTCTATCTTGTTTTTTAGCATTTAATTGAGAAAATTTTTTTTCTTTATCATAATCATTTGTTGCACCAACTAAAATTACAATTGTAACTGCAACTAAAATTGCAACACCTTCAATCCATTGAACTCTTGGAATTTCTTTACCTTGAGAATCATATTCTTTTTTACCATCATAAGTTTCATATAAACCTAAAGCTAAAGAAATTATAGCTGCAATTGTTAAAATTATCATAATTTTATCTTGAGCAATTATTAAACATAATTTAAAAAAAGATTTTGGTTTTGTAACTGGAATCTTATTTGTACCATATTTTGAGATTCTTTTTTGTTTTTGAATTTCTTCAATTTCATTTAAATCTAAACCAAATTTTTTATCAGTTTTTAAATTTTTATAAAAAAAATTATTAAAATCTTTTGAATTTGAAGCAATTGTTTTTTTGAAATTTGTTAAAGATTTTGGATCATGAAATGAATTTAATTCTTCAATTGAATATTTGAATTCATCACTTCCATCATAATTTTGATTTTTAGAATTCAAACCAGTTTCTAAATCATCAGGAATTTTATTATTGTTTCCTTGAGAAGAACTCATTCTTATCAATCAGGTATTCAGAACTTTCAAAAAAGGGGAACGAAACAAAAAGGGTTTAAAAAAAAAAGGATTAAACATTAAAACAATAAAAAGAACTGGAACAATAATTACTTATATAGGACAATGTTAGTACATTGTAACTTTTTTTGAATTCAAAAAACTACCTATACATGAAGGATATAAAATACAGTATATTGGCAATCTTTTTGATAATGCAAATGTTTATTATTTATATGTAACTTTTCATGGCTATGCTATTCTTTGTAATGATGATTATGACTTTGATTTTATTTAACAATTAAGATTTTGATTAGGATTACGATAAAATATAATTCTATTTGATAAGTTTCAAATTAAATAATATATGCTGCTGTTTTTTTCATTTACCGATTTTCAAAAATTTTAAGTTTTCACCATTTTTTGTATATTTTTGTATTTACTTTTTACCGAGAGAACAATTTAAGGAATTTCAGATCCGAAACAAACCAAAAAAAATCCAGTAAAAACGAAAATAAATTGAAGAAAAACTTTTTTTTTAAGGTGAAAATATCAAGCAAAATGAAAGTTTTTAATAGAAAATTTTAATTAAATTATACTAGCATCATTTTAAAATTTTTTTTTTCTTAATATCTTTTTGATCTAAGAGGGTTTTCTAAAGGGCTCTGAAATATTAAACCCTTACATGATTGAAAAATAAAATAATCTAGCCAGCCGAGAAATGGCATATGAACGTTCAAAAGCCCAAAAATAGTAAACTGTAAGATTTTAACAAATAAATAAAATACAAGAAAAGGCATCAATGAGAATCAGTGATTGCCAACAAGTAAACTTTTAAAGAATAAACAGAAAAATATCAATTAAAAATAAACAATTGTAAAAAAAAATAAACTTAACAAAAATAAAAAAAAAAACAAAAGATCCACTGCCTCTTACCAGAATCGAACTAGCGACCTTTGCATTACAAGTGCAACGCTCTACCACTAAGCTAAAGAGGCTTGTGGATGTCAGAACAAACAAATTGTAGCTAAAGAATCAGAGCTATATGTAAAGCAAAGGCTGTAGATTTTAGTATTTTGACCACGTGACCATCAGCTTTTGGCAAATTAAAACAATTTCCGATCAAATTAAACAACTATTTTTTTCTTTTTACAACCAGAGCAAACAAAAAAAAGCTCTTTCAAGTGTCAAATAAAGCAGCCGAACAATCGCAGAATCCAAAAAAAAGGAAAGTTGGTGAGCAACTTCAAAAACGTTTTTTTTGCAACGGATACTTTTATTAAGTTTTCCACTGTTTAACTTACTATCAGTTCTTAATGCTTCTGTGTAGAATTGAAAAATTATAGTAATTTTGATTTTAAAACCATAACTAAAAATTATACAGATCTGTTCAATTATTGATTGTTATAATTACAAGTAACTAAGCTACTGAGTTGTTTTCCATACCTAAACAACAAATTCAATTTTTTTTTTCTTCCCTTAAACGAATCAACTTTAAGGTTGTATAGTGTAGTGGTGATCACCTTCGGTTTTGATCCGGATAACCCCGGTTCGAGTCCGGGTACGACCTTTTTTAAATTTTAATTGTTTTTTTTTTTCTTTCATGGCTTAAGTTTCTTTTACAGTAATTTTTTTCCGATTTGAGAAAATCGTGGCTTATAAAAACTCTGTTTGTATGGTAATTTCAAAGCTAGCTTTCAAATTGCTCAAAAAACAAAAAAATACAAGGAAAATCCGTGATAGTTTAGTGGCTAGAATTGCCGCTTGTCGAGTGGCAGACCGGGGTTCAATTCCCCGTCGCCGAGTTCTTTTTTTTATCAATTCTAAATTGACGATAGACTAAAGATATTTGAAATGGAATACAAATATTTAGTTCTATTTCAGATTATTAAATTTAATCAGAAATATCAAACGTTATTAAAATATAACTGAAAAAAAGCCGGTATTTGAATGAGCAAATATCATTTATGAATGAATTCAATAAAATCTGGTCTACAAGTTAAATTACATTTTTTAAACGAAAAAGATTTAATCATTTATATTTAAGAACATTTATAACAGAGCTGGAGTATTGTTTCATAGACATTATTACAGTTTGTTTATTATATTAATCCAATTTTCATAATTTTCAATATTAGCATTATCATCAAATTTAGCAGGTTAATTTCTTTGTTATATTAATATAAAATAATGATTGAATATTTATAATATCAATAATTTGTTTACATATTATTGCTCTTTTTGGTATATAACTTAAATAAATTAAAAAAGAAATTCAAGAGTATTGCATATACAATAAATATAATTTAGAGTTAATGAAATTTTAAGTAAATTTCTTTCATTAAAACTTCAACACTATAAGAAATAAATATTTATACATTATTTGTCTTACAGGCTAATAATATTTTGACAAAATATCAATCGAATATTAAAAACAGTTTTTAAATAAGCTGAATGTATTTTAGTACTTTTCATTTTCAATTTTATACAGTAGTGATTCTTTTTTCTATTTTATTTTCCGATCTTTACCTGAAGAAAGTCAAATATAAAACTAATAGGAAGCAAGAGTTTCCTAATTGGGAAAAATATATATTCTACGTCATGAGACCAAAAACTTGGAAGTTTTTATATTATTTTGTTATTTCTTTATCAATCATATAGTTTTATTATTGAATATTTATATCTAATAAAGCGCCGTGGCGCAGTGGAAGCGCATAGGGCTCATAACCCTAGGGTCCTTGGATCGAAACCAAGCGGCGCTATTATTTTTTTCTCTATAATTTTTATAGGATATTATTTTTTATTTAATTGATTTTTTATATAATAGGTATTATATTTATCTGGTGAGCCAATAATTCAATGAATGAATTTTTTTAAAAACAGAAAAATACGAAATAAAATAAAAATTGCTGCAGAAATGGTAAATTCAAAAATTGTAATACGTAATTGTATTTTAGTTACATCTAATTTTGATAAAATAAAACAAGAAATAAAAAATACAAGATAGCAAATACTTAAATATTTTGGATTTCCATTAATTTGACTTAAATTTATTATAAAAACCATTGTAAATAAAATAGTTGAAAAATAATTGAAAAATTTTATCTTTGAATGTATACCAATCAAATGATTTGAAAAAAATAAAACATTAAACCTAAGTAAATATTCAAGTAGAAAACAATAATTTTCCACATTTTTTTTAAAATCATCAACTTGATTTGTATGATCTTCATAACTTTTATAAATAATTTTATTATCTTTAATTGAAAAGTATGAATTATAAACTTCTTTATAAATATCTGGAATTTCAAAAAATTTGATATTATTCCATTTAAAAGAATTTTGACAAAATATACATTTGATATCATTAGAACCTTTATTTTTTTCAATTAATTTCTTACATGATGGACATTCTTTACAAAATAAATTTTTAAATCTTAGTAAATTTAAAAATTCAGGTGATAAATTTTGATTAAATTGACAACATTCTTCATTTGATTTATTTAATTCAGAAGATTTTTCATCACAATTAAAACAAAATTGATGATTTTTAGAACATTTTACTATAAATACATTTTTAACAAACTCTGAAGTATTATTATTTGTCAAATCATCATTACTATAAATTCTATCTATATCTGTTTCATCATTTTCATTTACTATTAGATTAAAGTCATCACTGGCACTATTATTATTATTATTATTATTATTATTATTATTAGTAGTAGTAGTAGTAGTAGAAATAATATTAATGGTAGTTTTGATATTAATGGCACCACCATTAATAACAGATAAATTAATAGTAATAGTTTGATTATTATTCTCATTATTATTCACATTATTAGTTTGAGGACTATGATAGAATTGAATATCTTCATCTCTATTACTATCAATATTCTGATTAGTAATATTGTTATTGATTGTATCTTGAATGTCAGAAAAATTGAAATATTTTATATATTGATCACAAACAGGATTTCGGCAAGCTTTGATATCCGAATCTGGAGAATTTATGTAGAACTCAATAAGCTTTTTTGGATACTCTTTCAGGATTATGAGATTTAATTGAAAGAGATCATTTTCAGGATTGAAGTATAATCTTTGATGATTTTTGAATAATTCAATGATATCATTGTTATTGAATTTTAAATTACATCCAGGTTCTATACAAACTAGAGAATTAATAGGATTTAAATTATTTTCAAAAATATTTATAATATAATGACTGTAGCATTTATAACAATATTTATGATGACATGTTAAACCAACCATATCATTATCTTTTAAATTTTCTTCAAAGCATATTTTACAATGACTAGGCTTTTCTTTTTTAGTTTTTGAAATATTACTATTACTAGGGGCTTTAGAATTATCTAGAATAATTCCATTTTCAATAAAAAATTTACTATGAGCAACAAAATCAACCTCATGATGTTCATCTTTTCCAATTTGCAAATTGTTAAAATCTTTAATGATTTCATCAAAATTGAAATTATATTTAAATAATAATATTTCAACTAGATTCAAATCCTTTTCTTTAAATTTTAAAATCTTATTCAAATTTGATATCTTTAAATCAATTTCTTCTAATATATCCATGTTGGTAAGATTCTTGTATTTCAATTCAGAAGTATTTGAAACATTTGTTAAAGATTGTTGTAACGGCGCTAAAGGAATTGATGTTATGACTGCCATTGCCTGAACTAATAGATTAAACTAAAGGGATTGATTATATTAAAAAAAATCAAAAGTAATAAAATGATGTTTGAGGTGATATTAATTTAGTATATTACTAAATTGATCAGAGGAAAGAAGAACTAAAATCTTATATATAAAAAAAAAAGAGGATATATTTAATGATTTATACATTGTAGTTTCCATTGTTTACCTTTGTGGAAATGCACCATATCAATGACCCCTTGTTCATAAGTTGGTTCATAGTGGCAATTTCTACTCACAAATATATTCCTGTATTTCTCTTCCTGTATTTATTGACAGCTGAGACAAAAAACAGTGGATTCTTAAACTGCTCCAGTCACAGCACGCATTAATGTATTCATAGCACACTCAGCTGTCGTGGGACTTCTTCAAGGGTGGTGGATACTGGATGGTTTGGCTCTACTGATGAAATCTACTGATGAAATCTTTGGCATTTAATATGGATTTGAATTGAGTTTAAAGCATTTATAGAAATAATTAATCTAAAGTATTCAATTTATTTAATCTAATTAAAATATATAATTATTATTTACAAGTTACAAAAGTTTAATCAAAGTAATTAGAATCATATAACTATTTAGGAACTTTTAATCCAACTCTTGCTGCAGTTTTTTCAATTTTATCTTTTTGATCTTCAAATATTCCTGGATTATATCTAATAATTAATTCTTCATATTCTCTTTGATTTTTTAAATAAATTGAAATATTTTTCATTAAAAGTTCACTTTTATTTGAACTTAATTCAAAATTTTCTTTATAAAATTGTGAAAAATAATCATTAAATATTAATTTTTCATTATTTAAATCTAATTTTTTAAATTTAAAATCATTTATTTTTAAATTTTTTTTATTTTCAAATGCTTTAAGTAAACTATCTTTATCTTTAGTTATTTGTTCTTTAGTATTAGCATTATTGGATTCTTTTAATAATTGAAATTTTTTATATTGAAAAATTGCATTTTCTCTTTTAACTAATTCTTCTAAATGAGTTTCATTTGAGATTTTAAATTGTTTTACTAATTCTTTATATAAATCTTTATATGCTTTCTTAAATGTGCCTGAAACTTGGCTTACTGGAACTTGAACCATTGTAATGAACTTTTACTGATTTTAATTAAATTCAACTAAAAGAACTAAAGATTATCTTCAATAAATTCTATTTTACTATCTTTTAATCAACTCAAGTTTTTGTAAGTGATATTGAAGTCAGGTGCAATTGTTTTTTATCCCGGAATATATATTTCCATATCAGGAACAATGCCAAAGCTTATTTTTTAATGCGGAGTATCTGTGGCTTGAAAGTTCGTTAACCTTTTATCCCGATAATGAAATTCCTGATACCACGGGTAAGGTATTGATTTATTTCTTACACCTTCGTCAATTGATAGAATTCATTTATTTCTAAATCTTTCAATTGAACCAAATCTAAAATCTAAAATCTAAAATAAATTATATTTCACAGGATTGAATTCCTCCAAGCTTGATAAAAGTTCTCCTTTATTATCGATCAAACTTTTAACTTGTTCTTCCCCTAGAATCTTAACTGCTTCTGAATTAGGTACCCAAACAACTGAACATCCAGCAGCTGCACCACTTATTACACCAGGCTTACCATCCTCAAAAACAATACATTCTTCAGGTTTGATTTCCTCTTCTGTATTAAGAATCTCATGAAACTCATTTAGTTCTTTCAATGCAACTAACCAAATATCTGGAAATGGTTTACCTCTTCCCTTTGGAATCTTGGGATCATCACCAACAATAATAACATCAAATAAATCAAATCCATGACTTAAATGATTCGTTTTTCTTTCAAAATTCAATCTATGTGAAGATGTTGCAACTGCCATAGGTATTTTATTTCTCTTCAAATTTAAAAGTAAATCCATAGATCCTGGTAGAAATTTACAACTCGGCCATTTACTTTCTTGTAATGAAACCATGCTTTTGAAAGCTTCCTCAACACTAATTACATCCTCACCAATATCATAACTTTCTAATAACTTCTTAACCGAATCTAACCCAGGTCTACCTTGTAATTCAACCTTAACTTTCCATGTCAAAGGTCCTTTATTATATCTTTTGAGAAACTCATTTGTTACTTCCGTATACTTATCTTCACTATCAATAAGTAATCCATCCATATCTAATTATTTATATTTCCATTATGATTAGTAACCTTCTTGTAGAATGCATTATATTATTCGTTTTTCACTTACCAAAGAGACATGCTCTGATTTTTCTATATTATTATAATATTTATGTTTACTAGTTAGTCCATAGTTCTTTTTACTTCTTCAACATCAAATAATATAACAACTCACCTATTCCCAACGCTTTCACTCATCTTGCTTCCCAATTTATCATTTATCTTATATCATATATTAATTACTATTTCTAATTCTTCATTTATCAAGAAATTAAATTTCAATTCCATCCCGGTCAATCAACTGTAATATGAATGTTAGATGTAATATTCAATTAATATAAATTCAAAAACTACACTTAAATATGTAATAAATTATCTCAATATTCATTATAAAGATAATTATAAAGATAATTATAATGACAATTATATTAATATATATATATAAGTAAAGCAATAGATAGCAATGTTAAGAAAGATGGCAATAAATTTTGGAAAACTACTGAAGAAGAAATGAAATATAAACTTATAATCATACATTGATAGTAATATTAAAATCTTCTAAAATCTCTAAATGATCCAAAACATACATTGCAATGATTTGACTAGAAATTTTTTTATTTCTATCAATGGCTCTAATAATTGGAATGCCATTGATAACCAAAGTGGCTTGGATTCGATTATCCGATAATTTATCAATTATATATTTTATTGTTTGAATAGTACATGAAGATTGTCCCCTGGTAGTTAACATAAGGTATAATCTTTCTTTTGCAGCGGTATCTGTCTTAAAATGATCACTAACTGGATTAATGAAATACATTTTTACATTTTGTTTTTCTTTATAAAAATTTGAATTATTTATTTTTGAAACATTTAAATCAAGATTATTGTTATTTGTGATCATATCAGTATAAATATCATTTTCATTGATTGTAGCAGTGGTAATAGCAATAGTAGTAGTAGTAGTAGTAGTAGTAGTAGTAGTAGGCACAACAGTAGAAGTATCAAAAACAATATTATAAATATGTTCAATATGAAAAAATTATATAACTTGGAATTGAATTCACCACTTTTTATTATTCATTATACACTATTTTTACATAAAATCTAAGTGCATAAAAAATTAGACCAATTTCAACTATTGAAATACATACATGCACATCAGTTACATTCATCGCAGAATTTAGCCAACCAAAAATAGAACAAGAAATAATTGAAAAAAGCATATTAAATAATGCAAGATATGCAAAACCAAAAAATAATGATCTAAAAGCAATGTAAAAAAAATTATACCACAAGCAGTTGCTACATAAAGTAAATCAAAAATTCTCATTTCTATACTCATCCAAACAATAGAACAAAATATAAAAGTAATACAAAAAAAATAAAAAAAACCCATGGATAAACTTGGACCTTTTAAATTTTTAAAATATGGTTGAATTTGTCTCATTTCTCTATATCTAGCATTTCTACTATTTTTAGTTGTAATATTTCCAGTATTTCTATTAGTTCTATTAATTCCAGTATTTAAAGGAAAATCTCTTGAAAAATATTTTTCAGAATTTTCATAGGTAATTTTATTTTCTTCAATTGAATAATATAAAGTATATGCATCTTTATAAATATCTGGAATTTCAAAATAATCTTCTTTATTCGAATAAAAAGAAGTTTGACAAAAAGTACATCTCATATGAGCGCATCCTTTATTTTTTTCAATTAATCTTTTGCATGATGGGCATGGTTTACAAAATAAATGTTTATATCTCAGAGAATTTAAAAATCCAGGTGATAATTTCCTAATAGATTGACAACATTTTTGATTTGAATCATTTGATATAGAAGATATTTGATTACAATTAAAACAAAAYTGATGATTTTTAGAACAGTTAACAGTAAATATATTTGAATGAAATTTTTGAATTTTTTTATTTTTATTCTTATTRRCTTTAGTTTTTTCATTTRTTTTAGTAATAGTATTATATTTATTAGTATTTTTATTGATATTATTTTGAATTTCATGAAAATTAAAATATTTTATATATTTATTATCACAAATAGGATTTTGACATGGTTTAATATCTGAAAGTGTAGAATTTATATAAAACTCAATGAGTTTTTTTGGATATTCTTTTTGAATAATAGTATTTAATTGAAAAAACCCATTCTTTGAATTTAAATATAATTTTTTATGATTTTTGAATAATTCAATAATATCTTTTTTATTGAACCTTAAAAGACATCCAGGTTCAATACAAACTAGAGAATTAATAGGATTTAAATTATTTTTAAATATATTTATAATATAATGACTATAGCATTTATAACAATATTCATGATTACATTTTAAACCAATCAAATCAATATCCTTCAAGTTGTTCTCAAAACAAATTTGACATTCATTTTTGTTTGTCTCTTTAAGCTCCATGTCATTAATTTTAGTTGACTTAGATTTATTTGGGATTATACCATTTTCAATACAATATTTGTTTATAATAAGATGATTAGTTTCAAAATTATTCTCATCTTCAGCATATAAATGATTCAAATCATCAATAATTTTATTAGAATTAAAATTATATTTATAGAATAATAATTGAAGCAAATAAATATTAGATTTTCCAAATTTTAAAGTTTCATTTAGGTTTAATATTTTTGAATTAATTTCATTTATTACATCTTCTTCAGTCATATTTTTATAATTAGGTTGAGGAATGCTCGAAACATTTTAGATAGGTTCCTTCGTTGATTTTAAAGGAAATTTTTTTGCTGTTGATGACATTGTTGAAAAAATAGTTAAAATAGATTAAAGTGGTTAATATATAAAAAAAAAAGTATTTAAAGTAATACTATATGTTATTAATATAGAACATTAGAAGTTTGAGAATATTAACTGAAAGGAAAAATCTGAAATCTTCGAGAAAAAAAAGCACATTTCATATTTATCTTTGTATTAACAGTATCTTTTATAATCAATTGAATATTAGCAGTTGCAAGCTTGAATTGAATGAATATAACACACATTATAATAATGTTACCATCAATAGTTAAAGCTAGCCATGAGGAAAGCTCTAACTTAAACAAAGGAGCAAAGCAAGCTAAACCTTAATCCCTGAACAACATAAATAAACACAAATAAACACAAATGCAAAATGGACAAGCACAGAAGGAGACCCGTGAAGTTGGATACAAAAACGAAACTAAAAAAAAAAAACAATACGCCATGTTTTGCCACACCGCCCAATCAACTGTGGATAAGTCTTAAAAGCCAGCTGAAAAGAAAATGGTTCTGAATCTCCAATTGCATCTTTATCACCATTGAACCTTGTAAAGGACCTGGAAATAGAAAAAATACCATTTACATAAAGACAATCTCATCAAATAACCACCATGTTTATGATACCCATAGCTGCTTCAGTATTCAAACTCATTCTTCTCAATTCCTTAAATGACTTTTCCCATAATTTTCTAGACAAGTTGGTGGAGTTCTCAACACCTGTCACAAGTTTCAAATCTCTTCAAGAGGGATTATTTCTACTTTCCACCTACAACAACTATGATTCCTCAATTGATATATACAATGGAGGAAATGTCCATAACACTCCCATATTGCTTCATTTCATGAAACTTTTCTACTCATCTACATCCAATTACAACTTCCTATTCATAAACTTTATCTACTGTTTGTCTGATTTCATAATAATATCTCAATTACTCCAGTTAAATGATTATTTTCAGACGAGTTCCAACAAGAATAAGAAGAACAATAAATCCCGATCAAATTTAATCTTGATATTGTTTTTGAGTTTGAATCCCTTGAGTATACTATGTTTGTTATCCAAATCTACAATAATATTCTCCAATCTATTCATCACAACCTCAATATATTCAATAATTATTCTAAAGTCTCCAATATTGGCTTCAATTTCACTAGGCATAAGCTCATACTTATCATATTATCCATTGTTTTTGGTGATTCCATTAATATCCATATGTTTGAATTTGAATGAATCCAGGAAGCTGAATAAATCCGGGAAGCTGAAGCTGAATTTGGCTTTGGTATGTAAAATATGTTTTTATTTCACTGCAACAATACTATCCTTATTATATTATTCATATTACTTGAATGATAGTAACTGGAACTTTATTGACTCCACTTATGGTACCATAATCTTTTTCAGAAAAAATCAACCCAATATTGGTCTATGGTGGTATTTCTTCACTGAGATTTTTGAATTCTTCAATGATTTCTACATTGGTGTATTCAACATATTCAATTTGATATTTGTGATTCCATTGACAATTAGATTTCATAATATCAATTCAGGTTCAATTCCAGCTGGTTTATTTTCAATGGTCATCAATCTAGGATTAATCAATTTAACTAAATCATATCCTTCATTAAATGATTTTAGTTTTATTTTAAATCTAATAGTAATTCTAATATTAAATTTGGAGAATTTGATCAAATTTTTGAAATTTCCTATTTTTTCAATTCTTATTATTTTACATTCTGTTATTTTAAGTCCGATTTTTTATTATTTATGGATTTACAGTGGAAGTGGTAATTCGAATTTCTTTTATGCAATCAATTTGGTTTTTGCAATTGGGTTTGGTAAATTGTTGACTGATTCAATATGGAGTTTCTTAGCTATTGAATATTCGTCTTCCAAGAAAAACACATCAGGTGAATTGAATTTGAATAAACTTAGTTTGACATTGATATAGTACCTAGATAATTTTCATAGAAATAGAAGTAGAAATAGAAACAAATATAATGATTATTGTAGAGTAGGCAAGTTATCGTGTTTCATATATTCTTTATTTTGAACGATATCCGAATAGAGACCGTGTTTGCGGTGCTGCTCTTGCTTTTGCTTATCGAGCATTGCAAATTGAAGCTGAGAAAAGCGATAAATGCAAGTGGTGAATGAGTCTGCTACCGGTACTAGTAGGTAATGAAATGATCAATTGAATGACAATGGATAAAGAAGAGAAAGAACAGTAACAAGATTTAGAATAAGAGTCATTCATCAAAATGGCAATGGGACAGATTGCATTGGTTGTTTATAGAGGAGCCTCGGTGGTGGGATTCATCATCTTCATTGCCTTTTGCACTGTAGCTCCATTGGATATTATAATTAGAGTCAAAGCTGCCCACTACAACTCTGCCTTCAATACATTCATTGCAATCATTTCATGTGTGGTGTTTGTGGTGTTTTTTCTTTTCTTGACCAGTTACAGGTTATTCAATTTGAGAAAGACATTGCAGGAGATTCCCAAGAGATACATTCCATTGGAAGAAAACGATCTCCCGCATGATATGTTGGTTAGTATAAAGGAAGCAATGGTGAAGAGTGGACGAATATACAATTACTCTGTCAATCCAGTGATCAGAGATAAGAAAGATATTAGGAGTGGAAATAATAAAGAAACTCCCAGAGGTGTTATCCAACATGATGGTCTTAGTAATCCGGTGATCAACAATATCTGTTTATCTGAGAAAGAGATCATATCAGATGTGCTACCTACGAGTTTACCATACGAGGAAGTTCTTATTTCCATTGGTAAAACAATGGCCGAGAGTAAAGTGGTGGATATCAATGGAGTTAAAATGTCATTCCGAGAAATGATAAGTGATAAACACAATAATCTCAGTAATTCCAATAATCATACTAGTCATAATGGCTGTAATGACGATAATGGTCAGAAAGCGGAAGAGCTTATTCTGTTGTATGAAAGACTAAGATTTTCCAATAAGCCCATAAAGCAAGATGAATTTCTTATATTGCTTGACAAGTTGATAAGTCATGGTGTATGATTTATGAATGAAGAGTATATTTTTGTTTATGAGGTTATGTAAATTTGGGTGATTTTATTCAAACCTATGTTCGAAATGGTAATCGGAGTCTGGTAAAACTTACGATTTTTGATTTTTCTGAATGTAAAGATGAATGTAAAGATGAATGTAAAGATGAAATGGAGGATGAAATGAAATTCCTGTATTTTAATTTAAATTTTATTCAAATAAAGAGTTTCGTTGAATTATACTTGTTTTACTATTTTATTGAGAAAGCCAGACACTTTGTTGGTGGTTGATGGAGTCTGACATTCTGTTTATAACTT
>BCKQ01000020.1:0-12146 GCA_001600695.1 Ascoidea asiatica
GATATCTTAAAAGAAGAAAGAAAAAAAAAACTGGTATTCATTCATAAACCAATTAATAAAAATGAAAAACAAAAATATGGTTGTACTATTTGTTATTCATTACATTCAAGAAAATCAAATTGTGAAAGACATTTAGAAACTCATTTCCCAAATAAACCTGATGGTAGAACTAAAAATAAAATTTCCAAAAATGCTTGTCCTGAAAAATATATTCATTTATTTCATCCATTTAAAAAACAAGAAGATAAAGTTGAAATTAATAATAATAATAATATTAATAACAATAACAAAAACACATCAAATGATTTAACTTCTGATGGTACTGGTATCAAAGATTCAGATTCAATTACAGAAATCGATAAACCTGAAACTTCAATTGCATTACCAAAATTATATTCCTCCTCTAATGCATGTTCTTCTATTGTTTCTTCTAAAAATTATTCTCCATTTTTATCATCAACATCTTCTTCCTCTACTAATTCTTCTCCATTTATGAGTTGTAATTCTTCTTTACCTTTACAAAAATCTTCTCCTTCAAGTTTAGCTTCTTCTCCTATTTCAAAATCTATTACTTTCAAGGTTAACATGTTTGAAAAATGTAAAGAACAATCTTTAAATTCTTTAAATTCTTCATATGATACTAATTTAAATCCAAGTCCTTTTACAAAAATCGTTGATAAAAATGGTGCTGATAATGGTAATAATAATAATAATATTAATTATGATAATAATAACAATATCAATTATGATAATAATAATTATGGAAAAGGTACAATCAATTATTCATTAAATAATTATAAAGTTACTAATGATAATTATTCTTCTGAGCCAAAAGCTCCTTTAAGTCCTGATAATTTTACTTTTTATTCTATTAATTCATGTCCTGTAATTACCAAGGTTCCAAAACAAAGATTCAATTTCAGATTACCATCTTTCAATCAATTATTACCTAATGATCAAATTTAATCAATTAATCATTCAATTTTCATTTTTCACCTCTCAAATTCAATTCTTTCACTTCTTCCATGCTTTCACGTATTAATTTCCCTTACTCCAACTCAATTTTTTTTTTCATATCTTAACTATTACTTACTTTATTATTATTTTATTACTTTATTACTTTATTATTTTCTGTCTTTTTTGTATTTTATTAGTTTATTTACTACCGGTCATTATTTTCCTATTTTATTATTGGTATTTTGGTTTTTGATTTTTGGTTTTCGGTATTCAGTATTCAGTATTCAGTATTCGGTATTTGGTATTTGGTATTTGGTAATTAGGTATTTTACGACTTTGGTTCAACTTTTTTACTTATTGTATCTACTTTTATCTATTTTAAAATTGGCTGGGCCTTTAAAATCAATCAACCTAGGGTTCTTTATCGGTTATTTTCTATTATTTTCTATTATCTATTCTATACTTTTTATCCTTAGTTAGTTATTCAAATTATATGTCTTCAAATTTAATATTTTTAATTATTATTCAATACTATTATTCAAAATTAATTTTATATATTAATAACTTCTTTTTGATCTTCTTTGTAAAGTCTTTTGAATTAATTTGTAAGTTTTAAAGCTCAAAAGTAAGGTTGCTCGTCGATTAACGGAGCCCGTTGTAAGTGAAAGGTCTTTAACTATGGGCCATTATGTAATCGATTGTAGCAAAAGAAAAGTATGATGAAAGTAATAATGAAAGTAAAAGTAATAGTAATAATAATAATAATCACATTTCAAATATTTGTAATAGTTATCATACAGTGATTAAAGTATTCTTGGTAATCATGTTGTAATCAGATTGTAAACACTTTTTAGGAATGAGGAAATTTATTTACTTTTTATGATTTCATTGCCAAATCATATTTCTAGAAAGAATCTGCATAATCACACCAAGTCGCCGAGATTGATTGGACTGAGCTGGTATATGGCAAAGAAGTAGAAGAAGAAGAGGAAAGAGAAATGGTTGGCTTAAGGTTATCATCATCACCATTATTGTTATCATTATTATCACCATCATCTAATAATTCACCTATTGCCTTTATAATAACAGGAACCATACCTCCTGTTTCAATTTGAATTTCTTCATGATCAATAACTCTGAAAAGTGAATAAATAGTACCAGAATGACTAGTGGCAGAAATAAACATTGAAGAATCATTGGTGAAAATATCATTTAAAAACTTATATGATCTTACATCATGACCATAATCACCTTCATAAAAATTTGGATTCCATAATTCATCAAATTCAGAAAAATCCTTTTCAAAGATAAAATTCGGATATGTTTGATGTAAATATGTTTTATTTCTTCTTATATCAGCGGTATCTACTCCATTATCTTCTCTTAACATTTCTTTAAATATAGGATTATAATTATCTTTAATTATATCATTCCAAGTATATATCAAAGTTTCAATGGATCTAGTTAACGGAGAAGAATAAAAGTTTTGTGGAAATGGAATATTATTTTGTTTGATTTGATATTTCCAAGCAGGATTATTTACTTTAGCTTGTTCAATACCTAATTCGGTTAAATGTCCATCATACCATTCTATGGTACCGTTTCCATTCTCATGACACCAATAACAATCCCATTTATCTTGGCCATAATAGAGTTTTGCGAAATTATGAGGAGCTTCACCATGTCTGGCTAAGAAAAATAACTTGTAAGCAATATTTGAAGGTGCTTTTTGATTTAGTAGAAATAAATCTTCTTTAACCATGTTCCAATTAAACATCTCCTTTAAACCAAAATTAGATTTTAAATAGTTGAAATTACTAGGTAGTGTGTTTGGATCATCTTGGTAAAAATATCCTTTTACAATTTCGTAGTTTATCGGAATAAATGTTGAAGTTTTATATTTCTCGCACTTTTCAGCATAACTATTATAATCAAAATTGTCGTTCAATTCTTCATTTATCTTTTGCTGATTCTCCTTTTGATTGTCATTGATATTCTCAGTTGGATATTCATTCTGATATTGAACTGAATTTGTTCTATGATGTAAGAAAATCGATACATAGATGTAAAGAAGCCCCACCATCGGTACCATCAATGCCAAATAGACATATAAAACTCGTCTGAATCTGAAGCTCACCATTTTGGAATAGATATCTGAAAAGTATTGGAGTAAGAGCTGTGGCCTTTGGAAGTGAAAATAAATTCAAATTTCAGAGTCTCAAGTTGTAAAACAATTCACAAAACCATTAAAAACATCAAAAATGTAATAAAAATACCAAAAAAACACCAAAAAACACCAAAAAACATTTTCAGGCTCTGAATACCCGGAAATAATATCCGTGGTAATATTTAAATCCTAAACGCGGATTAATTTCAGATACGGAAGTTTAAAATTTCTGGAGAAAAAAATAAAAAATGAAAAAAATAATAAAAATATAATAAAGACTTACTAGTTTTCTAAAATAAATATATTTTATATGAGAAATTGCAGTCTTTTTAACAAATTAAATCAATATGACAACTCAGTTAGAAGAATTAATTGGTTTTTTAAACAGTAACAACAATATTGTTCAAACTGTGGCACTTCAAAATGTTGTTGGATTGACTTCAAGCCAAAAAAATTTATTTTATGCAAACAATTATCAGCCTATAAAAGATTTAATTTCAATTTCAAAGAAAAAAGGTGAATCTAACCAGCAAGATTCTTTTACATGTCTTGTCAACTTATCAGATTCAATTCAAGTTAGGAAAATAATAATTGACTATGATCCAGATTATATAAATTATCTAATTGAAGAAATTTTGAAAGATAATAAATCATCTGCTTTAATTTCAATGTTATTATCAAATCTAACTGTTTCTTCATATACAGATGATAAAGAAACTTATGAAGATGAAAATTCAAAGAAAAATATAATCACACTTGTATCTAAATTAACAACTAAACAAATTGAAAAATTATTAGATATTTTTATTAAAAATGATGAAAGACATGATTATTTATCTTTTGTATTCACAAGTTATTCAACTCAACTACAAGGAAGAGAATTTTTTTTTAAAAATAATTTTGATAATTTCTCAAAAATAATTATTTTTTCATCTCCCAAAAAAATTAATTCAGGACCAAGAAGATTATGTACTTCTCAAATTATAAAAAATTTATTATTTGATATAAATAATCATCTTAATCTATTAAATGACTCAAATTTAAATTTTTTATCTTATTTATTAACTCCTTTAATTTCTCCTCTTTCTAAATTTGATGATGATGAAGAGTTCGCTTTACCAGATGATTTACAATTTCTTGAAAAAGATTCAATAAAAGTGGAAACTGATATTGAAATAATTTCAACATATTTGGAAAGTATCTTATTATTATGTACAACTAAACCAGCCAGAGAAATATTAAGAGCAAAAAGTGTTTATCCCGTAATTAGAGAATTACATAAATTAAAAGATGAGGAAAAAATATGTGATTTATGTGATAAAATAGTTCAATTTTTAATGAGAGATGAAGCTCCAGAAGAAATGAATAATGAAAATGATAAGAAAATCAAAGAAATATCCAGCAGCAATGATGTTGACAGTGATAGTGATAGTGATAGTGAAGATGATAAAATAGTGGAAATTTTATAAGTTTAATTAATTCAAATGGACTTTTATTTAACTATATAGGAGCAATTCAATATATTGAAGCATATACTGTGTACTAAATATATATTGGAATATAGTAAAAAATATTGTGAAATTGAAAATTGAAAAGGAAATCGAAAAAGAACTGTAAAACTTTTTGTGGGTATTATAAATGAGATAAATCATTTTTATTATACAAATGATATTAATAATTGAAAATTATTATTAAAATTTGAGTAAGGGTGATAAAAAAACAACTGAAAAAAAAAACTAAACATGAATGAAATGTCACTGTATTTGGAGAAAAAAAAAAAAAAAAAAAAATAAAGCTTAATTAACAAATTAACAACAAAAGAAGAAAGAGTTGTATGTACTTTGAATTTGAAGTTTTTTTCTCAAAAAACTTTCAAATTTTCAAAAATCTAATACCGCTGAGAATAATTTAATAGAAAAATGAGGTAATTATAAAAACAAAGAGAAACAAAAGGTATTCAGGAAAATTTTGATGATTATATAGAAGTAGGAATCTTTTCAATGTGACAGAATATTGGATTTTAAAAACTTTTTAAGTAAAAGTTAATTATGTAAAAGATGAAATGTTGAATAGAAATTAAAGTTCTTAAAAATGCAATTTTGGGAGTCCTTTAGCTTGGATTGAAATAAATATAATTAAAAAAAGTAGAATGCAGGAAAAAAGAATAAAAATCTATCTTGAGTCTTTTTTTTCTTCGATCTCTATAACTTTTTTCACTACTGTTATCAACTTTTCAAAAGCTTTTATTGAACCTTTTTCTTTGGAAATTGTTACAATGGATTTTATTTGCTTTTCACTTTTAGATTTTGAAGCTAGGGGTTTCACTTGTAATTTGAATTTAAGAGATCTAGAATGAGCAACTGGCACCACACCTGTAATTGTTTCAGTTTTATTATCAAACTTTATTTTGGATATTGTTCCTTCTTGGAGTTTAACATTCATTGAATTTCTCATAACTGACATCAATTTACTTGCATTTAAAGTAGTTTCTATAGATTTTAAATCATGGGTAGAATTATTGGAAGAAACTAAATTATTTATTACTTTCGAAAACCAACTTTGTTTTGGTTGAGAAGAAGATGTAACATTTTCTAAATTCTTAACAATAGCTTTAGTAGAAGCCAACGGTTGAGTGCCTGAAGAAGTTTTTGATATATATGAAGTTGGGCTAAATGATTGAGGTCGTTGTTTTTTATCTTGATCTTTGTTGATTTCACTTATTGGAGTATTTGGAACAATCTTTGGGGAAGAGGCATTAGGGCGTTTAGTCATTATTGAATCACCAATCATACTCATTCTTTTTGAATTAATATTGGCTTTAGGCATTGTTTTCATTAAAATTTCAGATTTAATATTTGGTAAAAAAGAATTTGATATTGGACTAACTGGAATTTTTGGAGCTTCTCTATGAGGTACAAGTGTTGAAATATTAGAACTTTCTATAATATTTTTAGTTTCCGAATTTAAAGTGATTTTAGCTTCTTTATCTATAGGTGAATTTGGATTTGAAAAGGATTTTCTAGAATGTCCAACAGAAACCAGTTTCAAAACTAATTTATCCTTTGATGATTTTGTTTTTACGGTTTTATCATTATTACTTGGTTTAAAAGATTTAATAATAGTTGAAGATCCTTGTTCAATAATAGTTGATTTTGAAAGATCAGATAATCTTGAAGTTTTTGAATCACAAACAAGAGATTTTAAATTACTACCTTTTTTCTGTGAAGAAGTAGATCTTTTATGAGAATTAAAAGATTGAATCATTGATTCTTGTGCATCAGCATAAATATCATCTTCTTCAATAATTAAATCAGTTGAAGTTTCAGGAGCTGATCTTGTAAAATTATTTTTTGTAATAAAATTTTTGATAGTAGCTGAACTTATATCTAAACTTGAATTATTATTATTTGTTTCTAAATTATTATTTGCTGATTTAGGATTTTGATTAAAATTATTTTGTTTTGTAGGATTTGAAGAATCTGGAATTTTTATTGAATCAAAATTTATATCAAGATAATTTTTTTCATCTGAAATTTCAGTAAAATTATTATTATTATTATTATTATTATTTTTGTTATTAATAGTATTGATTTTATGATTTTTTATTGGACTTACACCTACAGTTGACAGAACTTTATTAATTTTTTGATTATATTCACTAACTGATCTTTTATTATTACCCTTTGGATCCAGACTTATTGGAGAAGATTTATCATTAGTTTCAATTTCATTAGAAATTTTAATATCAATTGGTAATGGAGTTGAAACTGTTCTTCTATTAGAAAATTCTTGTTGTTTTAATAAATTTTCATATTGAAGTTTTAATAATCTTGCTTCTTCTTCAGTTTTTTTTAATTTTTTTGCCATTAATTCAGCAGTTTTAATTGCATCAATTCTTTCTTTTTCTTTTCTATCATCTTCAGTTTTCTTTAAAATTTCTTCTTCTTTTTTTTTCAACAGATTTATTGCAGTTTTTTTTAATTCTGAAATTGTTGGAACTTTATTATTTTTTGATAAACTACTTTTATCAATACTAAAACCAAAAGCTTGTTCACAAAGTGCAGCAAAATCTTTTGAAGTTATAACAGAATCATTATCAATTTTTTCAGAACCATTTAATGGAATTCTTGGTAATTGATTTAAATTTAAAGCTTGTTTATTTAAAATATTTTGATCATTAGAAGTTGTATTTGAGTTAGATGCAGATGCAGCAGCAGCAGCAGCAATTATTCTTGAATTTCTTTTATTTGAAAAAGATAATCTAAAACTTGATCTTTTACTTGAATTTGAATTAATTGAAGAAGATTTTGAATGTTTTGAAGTTTTTGAATTTTTTGGTAATGAAGATTTATTATTATTAATATTATTATTATTAGTAGTAGTAGTAGTATTAATATCAAATTTAAACAAATTTTCAGATTGATTAAATTTTAGTTTTTTATTTGGAATTTCAATACTATTATGAGAATTAGAAGTAACTAAAGGTAAAATATCTTCATAATTTTGTAAAGAACCCACAGAAAATGCATTTGTTGAATCTCTTTTAATATGACTATTATTAATATTATTTGAAATTTTCTTTGAAATATTTATTGGTAATGGAGGTATAGCAGGTTGTTGTTGTTGTTGTTGTAATTTTTTATGAATACTATTACTACTTTTAATTCTATTATTTGAATCTTTAGATTTAAAAGAAACACTTCTACGATAACTTGAAGAAGCAGGAATAGCAGTTTTACCATCATGATCTTTAGTTTTTGATTTTGGTTTAGAAGTTTTACCACCAGATCTTTTATAATCTTTTTTAATTTGAGCTAATTTTTTTGAAGATGAAGAGGATAAAATTTTAGATTTTGAGATTGATTGAGTTGAAATTATTGTATTTTTTTTACCATTATCATTAATTATTGTTGTTGTTAAAATACTTTTTGAATGAGTTAAAGATAATTTTTTTTGATTAATTAAATCTTGAGCAGTAATTGAAGAATTATTTAATTGTTTTATAACTTTTTTATTTTTATTATTATTGTTATTGTTATTATTTAAATTTGAATATTGATCAATTGTTGATTGTTGATTATTATTAGAATGATTTGAGTGATTTGAGTGATTTGAAGTTTTTCTTTCTTTTTCTTTTTCTCTTTCTCTTTCTCTTTCTCTTTCTCTATTTGAATTAGAAGTTGTATTAGAATTAGAATTAGAATTAGAGTTAGTGTTTGAATTTGAAGTTGGATAATCATCATTATCAGGATGTTCAGATCTATGTTTAATTAAAAGATGATAAAATAATTTTTCATTATTTTGATCATTTGAATTTAATTTTTTAATAATATTAAATTCCGATTCACCATGCCATAAAACTTGTAAACCTTTTAAAATTTCTTTATCAATTTTATTTAAAGGTATTGAATCTTTTAATAAATTTTTTGGTATTGGAGTATTATTATTTAAATTATTATAATTATTATAATTTATACCTTTTAATTTTTTATTTGGATATTTTTTTAATAATGGATGAATTAAAATTAAATCTATTGTTATTCTTTCATCAGGATTAACTTTTAACATTTTTGAAATTAAATCTTTTGATTCAATTGATAAATAATTTGGTAAATTAAATTTACCATTTTGAACTTTAATTAATAATTTTCTTATATTTTGATCATCAAATGGTAAATGACCAGTTAATAAAGCAAATAAAATTACACCACATGACCAAATATCAGAAGGAGCACCATGATAATTTTTACCAGTTACAATTTCTGGAGAAGCATAATGTGGTGAACCACATGAAGTTGCTAATAATTTATCTCTAATTTCTAAAGCAGCCATTCCAAAATCTGCGATTTTTATATTATGATATTTATCTAATAATAAATTTTCTGGTTTTAAATCTCTATGACAAATATTAAAAGAATGACAATAATTTATACCATTAACAATTTGTTTAAAATAATGAACAGCTTCAAATTCATTTAATTTACCATTTTTTACAAGATAATCAAATAATTCACCACCTTCAATATATTCTAAAACTAAATATAATTCACCTTTATTTTCCCAAACATCATATAAAGACATAATATTTGGATGATTAATTAATTTCATAATTTGAATTTCTCTTTCAATACCATAATTTAAAGAAATATTTGATTTAGAAATAATTTTAACAGCAGCTAATTTATTATTTTTAAAATTTTTTGCTAATCTTACACGACCTGTTGAACCTGTACCTAAAGTTCTACCTAATTTCCATGGACCAACATAATTTTTAATTTTTTTATTATTTGAAATTTTTGAATTTTTTAAATTTGAAATTTTATTTGAATCATTTATTGAATTATTTATTGAAGTTATTACATTATTTAAATTTTCTTTATTATTTATATTATTTTCTTTATTTTCTTTATTTTCTTTATTTTCTTTATTTTCTTTATTATTTATATTATTTTCATTATTGGCGCTATCAGATATTTTAATTGTATTGGCGGTATTTATAATTTTATTATTATTAATATTAATTAAATGATTTATATTTGAAGAATTTATACCATTATTTGAAAATAATTCAAAATTATTATTATCTTTATTAATATTAGTATGTATATTTTGTATATTTTTTATATTACTTTCTTTTGTATTTGTATTTGTATTTGTATTTATATTTATATTTGTTATATTATTAAGTATTTGTTTTTCATTAATTGAATTCATTTTAAATATTATTGATTCAATTATTATTTGATTAATTATACATTAATTATTAATGATATATGATATATGAGATATGATATTGATATTGATATAATTGATATATATTGATATATAATAAGAAATTGATAATGAATATATTAATATGATAGTAATATAATAAGAGTGTATAGTTAAGAGTAGAGAATGGAATATAATATATAATATATAATAATATATAATAATATATAATAATAGAAGGAAGCTTAATGAATGAGTTTAGAAAGAAGTAAATAAAGTAAATAAACAGTAAATAAACAAGAAAAGAAGAAGTGAAATAGTACTGAAGTGGTACTGAAGTAGTTCATCAGCCAGAGAGAAGTGGCAGCGGTGGCGGAGCAGCAGCAGCAGCAGCAGCAGCAGCAGAAGAAACAGCAGAAGAAGAAGAAAGAAGGAAGAGTAGTGGTGGTAGTAGTAGTAGTAGTACCAGCAGAGTGTGTGCTGAATCAGATTCTCTTCATTCTTCAGATCTGATCAGATTCATCTGCTTTCATTTCTCATTTGTAAACAAACTCAGATCAATATTTATTCAAATCAGGCACGCTGAAATAAGTCACATGCCCTCACGTGCACTGGATGCCTCATGCTAAATTATCAATAATTATCAATAATTATCAATAATTATCATATTCTATGTCAGTCCAATTTCATATACAATACTTTCACACTACTAACTTAACTAACTAAAACCAAGCCAAGCTCGTGATCTGCGTGCCTTGAAGTATAATCCAGTACTTCAATGCTTCCACCCCTGATTTGACTCCTTTTTTTATTATTTTGTCTTTTTTGTCTTTTCGACCAGAACTCGAGTCATGATTTAATTGAAATACGGATCACTCGGATATTCCATTTCCTTTACACGGATTCATTATCAACCTTTTAGAAAATGAAACCCTTTTCAATGAATATAAACAATCTTGAATATTCATATGAAAATGAATACGATAAGATAAGAAGAAATAATAATATATGTCAATGATATAATAAGACAATAAGATAATAATGTAATGAGCAAATAAGAAAACAATGGGATTGAATTCAAATAGAAGTTATTTCAGATAATGATTACGAAAATGAGATTTTAAATACTTTTCAAATTAATAATACTATAACTAATACTAATAATACTAATAATTCTAATAACAATCAATTGGAACTTCAAAATGAATTTATAACTGAATTAAATAATGATTATGAAAATTAATCACCTAATTATTTTGAAAATAAAGTTATAAATAAAGTTTCCTCTTTAGGTAAAATTGAATATGGTTTTAAAGATCATGAATCTTATTTTTCTGATAAAAATAAAAAACAACAAGAAGCTGATGATGAATATATTAAATGGGAAGCTGCTAGAATTAATTCCAAAAAACAAGATTTGAATTTAGAGAATAAAAATGATAATGAAAAGATTAAGAATAAGAAAATTATTAATACAATAGAAATTTATTCTAAAACTATTTTCAAAGAATGTATTAATTATGTCAATGGTCATACAAAACCTTCAATAAGTGAAATACATAAACTTGTAATTTTACATGGTGGTAAATTTAAACATTTTTTTGCTGGAAAAACTGTAATCACTCATATATTTTGTTCGGAATTAACACATTCAAAACTTTCACAATTTAAAAATCATAAAGTGATAAAACTTGAATGGATTATTGATTCTATAAAAAAAAAAATAAAAAATTAAATTGGAGAGATTATAGCATAACTGAAGAAATGAATCGAGGTTATGGACAAGGAAAGTTGAATTATAAATTTTTAACACTAGATTTTTTAGTTAATATTTTAATAATAAATTCAATAGAAAATAAATCAAATATTCCAAGTTTTAATAATATTATGTCAAATAATATTCCCAATCAATCAACTCCAAAATCAAGTAAACTTATAATATCTAATAATACACCCAATTCAACTAGTCTACTCAATTCTCCATATCCACCAAATCAGCCTTCTCATATTCAAAAGACAAAAGTATAAAATATGTCTATACAAAATGATAGTAATGATAAAAGTTTCATTACCGTTCTTCCAGAATCACATATCAAACAAAATGATATTCTACTCAAAGATAATTCCAAACCTATTGATTCAAAAAATCCAAAGTTTTTAGAAATATTTTTCGCTAAATCAAGACTTCATCATTTAAGTCARTGGAAATCAGATCTTAAGTCGGAATTTATTAGTAAAGCTGCTTCAAAAATGAAAAAAGCTCAAAATTATTGCAATAATAAGTATTCTAAACCTGTTATTTTTCATATAG
>BCKQ01000020.1:12296-27884 GCA_001600695.1 Ascoidea asiatica
CGAAATGCTAAAAAGTTATGTCCATCTCTAGTTACTTTAGATTATGATTTTGATAAGTATGAAGCTCTTGCCAAAAGGTTTTATGATTATTTGGTGGGTATCGAATTTAACACTTTACTCCCTGTTAGTATTGATGAAGCATTATTTAGTGTTTCGAATCAAATATATGATGTTGAAATGCATTTTGAGTTAGAAATCAATCAAAGAATACATTCATTAGCTGAGAAAATACGGCGAGATATTTTTTAACAAACACAATGTAGTGTTAGTGTTGGGATTTCATCCAACGTTCTTCTTGCTAGACTCGCTTTAAGAAAAGCTAAACCAAATGGGATTTATTTTATTGATTTTTCTGACGAGGATGGATTGCAGAGTTTTCTTACTAATATTCCTATTTCTGATTTACCAGGGATTGGAAGATCTACAATGCAAAAGATTCGATATAGCTTTTTTCCTGATTTTGAAAAGGAATTGGAAATAGAAGATTCAATAACAATAGAAAAAGGAAGGATAATATTTTTGTTTGGCAATAAAACAGGATGCAAAATATATGATCAGTGTTATGGAATCAGTAAATCAGTATTATCCTATAAAGATGTTATGGAAAATTTTGAGAATTTGAATAAAACAATCTCAATTGACATTAATTGGGGCATTAGATTCGATGAGTGGAGACAAGTGGAAGATTTTTTAGTATGTTTTTCAAAAGAACTTGTTACTCGATTACAGAAAATTGATAAAATAGGGTCTAAACTCTCTCTTAGAATTATGAAAAGAGCTGCTCATGCACCTATTGAGCCTGCAAAGTATTTGGAAATGGGAGAATGTGATTTGAAATCGCAAAGTTCAAATTTGGGAATGGCAACCAGTGATGTTGGAATAATTAGCCGTGAAGCCAAAACATTGTTACAAATGATAGGATGTCCTGTGAAGGAACTGAGAGGTATTGGAATGACATTAGGACAATTGATATCTGCAAATAATCGTTCGAGTGAAAAACAAAGGAAGCTACCCTTTGAAAAGCAAGTGGAGATCCAGATGGGGAATATCATTAATGAATCAGTCTTGAAAGAGGTAAAACCTATACCAGTTGAAGCCCTGACTGTCGCAAACAAACTGAACTTTCTGAAAATTACATTGTTTTTAATGGTAAGAAATATTCACTTCCTGCTAATTACAATGAGAGAACTTTTCCAGATTTTTTGAAGAAAATTACTGACTCTTCTGTTTTTGATGATACCAAAATTCAAAATGGAGAACCAAAATTGGTTGAAAATAAATTGTCAGAAACCAAAGAACAGACTACTAATRCAATGGCTCCCAAATCTGGAAAGAAAAAACGTTCTCCTGTTAGGGCTTATAATCAACAATTACTTCCAATAAATGGGGTAACGGATTCAAAATTAGTTAGAGTATTGGAAAATCGTTCACCAAAGCGCCTGTATGGCAAAAAAAAGACTAAAATGCAATATAAAAGACCCAAAACAGACTATTTTTCATCAAATTCTGCCAAAAAATTGCTTAATGAGTTTATAGCAGTATCGAATACTGGTTGTTCAAAAATTAGAACAATAAATGAAAACGGAAAAACTATAATTATTTTTGATTCTTCGTTTTCAGATTCTGATACTTCAGGAAAGCAGAACTGGAGTAAAAATAATGATGTTATGGACGTATGGGAGAGTACAGATACTTTAGAGTTAAATAAGGTTAACAAAAGTTCCTCAAATGAAGGCAATTTACGCATCTTAGCACATTGTCCAAAACAAACAAAAGTTGATGGGAAACCTGTTACATTATCAAAATATTGGTTACAAAAAAGATATCCTAATTTATCTGCCTTGCAGGCGTCAAGTACCAAATTTTTTTCCAGAATTAATAAGCTTATGGATGAGGGCAATATTTGTGTTACTTCGTTTATCGGAAGAAGATTTTCATAATTTTGAAAAACCAATTAACTTATATTTTGGTAGAAAAAACTTTCACTTGATAGTACGAATCGTGAAGGATCTTCCCTTTTGCTACTACCGAATTCGAAAAAAATTTCAACCAGGAAATCAATTTTTTGATGGAATATCAAATGAGGTCGAGGTTGATTATAAAAAATTAGTTGATTTATGGGATGATCTAATAGAGAATTTTGTTTTAAAAACTAAGAAAAGACTATCTTTAAGTGGTGTTACTTATCAAGAACCTGAAAGATCTTTTCATTTGAAGTTCACAGAAATTTAACAGAGAGTGTTAATTATCTTTTTTTTTTTTTTCGTTATGATCACAATTAATGGATTTTTAATTGTTGCGAAATATAATTTTAATAATCATACACAAAGTGATAATGTTAACTGGAAAAACTTTAAAATGCTATTTATCAATTTTGATTATAATCATTTACCAATTACTTTCAACCAGTATCAGTTTTAAATGTATCTTGATCAGCTAAACGAGGGTTAAAATCATTGGCATTTTTACCATTAAGTTTTTTAATCACTGATTCTTTAAAATTTTTGGTTTCAAATCCTTTTGAAATTACTTTGCCAATTGCATTTCCAATTTCTTCCTCATGTTTATTTTCAATTTCCTGATTGTGTTTTACTTCCATTTCTTCATTATTTTTTTAAAAAATTCTTGAAAGTGATTAGAAGAAGATTCAGCCATTATAACAAAGGATCTCATCATGATCAACATTGTTTCGTCATAATAGTATAGAATAAGGTATAATGCTTGAACCCTAAAACAAGAGCTAATTGTGTGTTTTCTAAATTATTCAAAAAAGTTAGTATTACTAAATGTACCATTAAACAGAAACCAATTTTTTGTGAGGTTAAAAGAGGAAATGGCACATAAAAAATTTCATTGGTAAACCTTATTAGTAGTGGCCCCCATTCGCAGATGGAAGTGACCATTTCCTCTATGTTAAGTTGTCTGAAACTGATAATATTTGAAGTTAAATTATTATCAACAAGCTTATACACAAACCCACCAAACCATTGGGTAGATAAAGAATAAACAATTATAAATAACAAACTTTCAAACGCTGAAAATACGTCTTTAAATGGATATTGATCTAAAAAAGTTAAAACTGGAATCCAAGGTATAATCAATAGAAATGATACCCGAGCTAAACTGCCAGCTCCAAATAATGGGGTAAAAGTATTTCTAAAGGTAGTAAAGCTTCTACTTGGTCAAAGAAGCAGAAGAACCACCCTGATAGTAATTACACTGATTAAGGAAACTGCACATAATATGAAACATTTTGAATGGAGTTCATTGATTTCCAATGTCATTTTAATGTTAGTTTTTGCTGCCTATTAGCTTGAAAAACAATGTATAAAAGTCAAACTTATAATCATTTCTAAAATAAACTAAAAGTATTAAAGGGAAAAATTGATAAAAAGAGATATAAAATTCAAATCAAATTTCAAAATATTTAGTTCTTTGTTGAAATACACTTAAGCGCCAACCACAATATTTAGCGCCCAATCACCAAATATAAAAACAATATTTTGAATGTCTTTTGACCTTACAATACTGTTGCGGTTTCAATGGTTCCAGAAAGAAGTAGCTACAAGGTCCGAACCATAACAAACCTTTCCTATTTTGTGCGATAGCTAAAATATTTAATATTCTTAGCAATTTAAATTAACTGAGTAATACACTTATTAATAGAATCTTACTAAATCAATAAAAAATTAAAAGTTTCAATTCAATTATCTTAAAAATAAATGGATTTATTCTCTTCTATTTGGCTTTCGGAATATAATCATTTACTAATATTTTATTGATTTCTTGACATACTGGAAGTAAAATATTAAAATTTGAAAGCTCGTTAAATCTTAGAAGTTAACAGAAATCAATATTATTCTTGAGCAAATTAATCCGAAACCATTTCAGATTAAATTATTAAGATTATGATAATTTTTAGTAATTGAGAACATTCTCATTAGTAGTTTTTAATTTTACTTATCAATAATAAAACAATGATGAAAAAATATATTTCAACACTTATATTTTAATTTACTAGTAATTTGGGCCTTTATTTTGACCCCGAGGCTTCATTATCGGGTCTGTACACTAGTTGTGTTTCATCAAGTGAAAAGACATTCCGACCTTTAGTCTCAGCTACACGAGCATTCTCTTGTTCTGTTTATACAGGGTCTCCGTTTCTGACAACGTTTGTGGACACTAAGAAAGATCTAAATAACACTCCATAATATTTTAACGCTGAAAAATTCAACGTTGAGAATTTATCAATGGCAAAGTCACATGCACGTTCTAACGTTTTTCTAAATTTAGGCTTCTGGGCAGAATTCATACTCATTTCCGGTAAATATTCCGACCAAATTTCCCTTTTTAGCCAAGTTGATTTGTTCATAAATCACCCAAAGAAAGCAATAGTTAATGAACTTTTACCGAATTACATTGTTTTAAGAATTAAGAAGAAGAAAAAAAAGAACATATTATTCAGGGATGATGAATTTATATTTGCTTTATTCTTTTTTTAATTTGAGAAGAAAAAGAGTTTATTAAACTAACTAAGGTATTTTCTTTTGATTTTTTTGAGTTTTGAAAAAAATATAAAACTATATGTAAAATAAAATAAAAAGTAATACGGAAAGTAATATGAAATGTAGATTTAAAAAAAAATAAAGAGGAAAGATGAACAATTCTGAGGAAGCTTTTAGAAAAAATTGGAGGATGTAAATCAGATATCTTTCAATTAATGTACCAAAAGAACCAATACTATAAGTGATTTTTATGTTTCAATTGCTTTCATTCATCGCTAAAATCGCGTTCATCATAAAGTGGATCTGGAAAAATATTTTATCCAAAAATTGGGTATTGGGGAAATTTCGAGTTACCGCATTGGGATTTGTCTAAATTAGTGTCCTCGACAGCATTTAAACCTTCGGTTGAATTCCGGGGGTAATTAATATTTTTTTCCGCTTTCACTAAATGTTCAAGGTTGATTGTAGTTCGAACGAAATATCTAATTATTACTAAGAAGATATCTAATTCAAATTATAAACAATTGTTTATTAAAATATAAAATATATAAAAATTATATAAAAAATATGGCCGCTAACTGCCCTATTTATATTAGTGGAAAATAGGAGCGGGTAACCCATCTTAAAAATAAATTAGTAAATTTAATATGTGCAAGTTCCATTCCCATACTTAAGAAGAGACATATAATAAAGTATTGTTTTAGAAGACACTACATCATTCTAAGCACAAACAAAAATATTCCAGTGCATTCGCGAGGCACACGGACCTTTGAAAAAAGAATAAATAATGCAGTCCAAGAACGTTTTACTACATTTAACATGTACACCAAAGTTCTAGGAACGCAATAGAATGTATTCGTAGAAAAATCTATGCAATCTTAGATACTCTGGGAATAGCCTAGAATATTCGACAACAATTCTCATAAAAGAATAAAATGATTAACAATCAAATAGCTCCAGGTTTACAAATCGAAGTCCGTTGAGATTTTGAGTAATCTTGATCTATCACTATTTAGTAATTTTTGAGAATTGTTAAAAAACTTATCAATTTGATGATTATCAGTCAAAGCAGGGAATACCCTATTACCATTTAGGTTATTTGTAATATCAGCACCTTTGAAAGGAGAAAGTTTATAGACATGAGTATCAAAAACGTTTTTCATAATATGTGGGCCATCATAATATGGTTCTAATTTATGTTTTCAAACACATTGTCTTCATACATAATCACCTATTTCAAAAACTTTCACGAATGCTTTGTGTGCTTGAAGTTGCTTTTTGGTATTACCAATCTTCCATTTGATTTTGGAATGTTCCTTTCTCTTTTGAACTAGCTTTTGATTTGTAAGACTCTTAAGTGAGTAGTTTCTTGATCCTCGGCATCTGTAGGTTTTCTTAGATAAGGTTGCCAGTTGTTGCTTGAACCTGCATAAACACCAAAAACTAAAAAGTAAGGTGAAAATTTATATTTTGACTTTCTGGACCTGTATTGAATTAATGCAGCAGTGATAACGAGGTCCCATTGTCAGGAAGCATTCAAATGAAATAACATTTGTTTAAATAAACCATTAAACTTCCCACCTTTACCATTAGTCTGCGGGTGAAAGGGAGTGGTTTTGCGACATTTCATTCCCAAAGAGTCTAATTTCTCAATAACATTATTTGCAACAAACCAGAACCATTATGCATAATAATTGCTTTCATTTGACCATGGTTAGTGACGATAGTTTAAATTAAATTTAAAACATGTAACTAGCCAGTATCTGGTGTTGCAACAGCATACGCATAATCTGTACCATAATCAATTGCAGTGATACAAAAGTTATTTCCAGATGAAGTTTTTTGAAAAGGACCAATATAATTCATCCCCCATCTTGGGAAGGCTGTTGCAGAAGGAATTGGAGTTAATGTCTTAGAAATAGCTGATGGCTTTTTCATAAGCTGACAATGAGGACAAACTCTAATAACTTCTTGAAATAATAGAATACTATCAGGATAAAAGTATTTTTCATTTACCATGTTTTCTCGATTTCCAATGGAGCAGTGAGCATTTGAAAGATGAACTTTTTCAGAGACTTCCTTAAACTTATCTTCACTTAAAACAATAGCTAAACGATCTTTAATTCTAATATGTAGTTGATTATCATAGAAAATAAAGTTAGCAAGGAAAAATTTAGAACTCATATTTTTAGGAATTTCTTTAGTTTGAAAAAATTCTTTAATTCTAATAAGATCAACTTCACACAAATCCTTAATATATTTGATGGTTTTGATTTGAGTTTCAGTGTCACTAAGTTGATCAATTTCCATTAATGTCTCATTTGCATTTTCACCAACTAAATCAGTCCTTCTTGATAGTAAATCAGGAAGCAAATTTTGTTTCCCAGGCTTACATTGAATATAACAATCATAATGTTCAGTGTTTTCCATAAAGTTTCTAACTCTTTTTCATGTATCTGATTTAGTTCTAATATATTGCAGAAATTCATGATCGGGTCTACCAATAATTTTGCATCCTTCAATATATTTTTGAAAATGAATCAATGAATGAACAACAGCTAAAAGTTCTCTCTCTTGAGCAGAATACTTTTGTTGTGTTTTTGAAAATTTTCTTGATTCAAAAGCAACAGGATATAATTGGATCTTTCCAGTGTTCTCATTTTTATAGGGTTGGAGTAATACACAACCTAAAGCAAAGTCAGAAGCATCAGTTTCTAAAATTCCAACTCTCTCAGGATCAAATGCTTTTAAAACAGGAGCAGTAGTTAATGTTTTTTTCATTGATGTAAAGCATTCAATTTGAGAAGGTTCTAACTCAATTTTTGTTCCTGGTTTAGGAGACCCAACCAATAAATCTGTAAGTGGGATCATTTGTCGAGAAAAATTTGAGATAAATTTTCGGTAATATGAGAATAAGTTAATGAAACCTCTTATATCAGTAATTGATTTTGTTAATGGCCTATTTAAGATTTTCTCGATCTTTGTAGGATCAGTTTTGATTCCTTCTGAGGAAACAATATGTCCTAAAAATTTGACATCTTTGCAAAAGAATTTTGACTTCTTCACATTTAATTGAAGTTTTTCTTTTTCAAGTTGAGTAAGGACCTCATTAACTTGATCAATATGATCTGCCTTATTATGGCTATCAATAATTATATCATCAACATAAACCATAACATAAGGTAGGTAGCCTAAAATTTTCATCATAAATGATTAAAAGGTATAAGTACCATTGACTAAGCCAAAAGGCATGACATTGAATTGATAATGACCTGAAATGGAAGAAAAGGCAGTTTTAGCTTTACTATCACTATCTAAAGCAATTCTCTTAAAAGCCATTTCTCATATCTAAGCAAGTAAAGTAATTTAGCAACATTCACTTTATTAAGGCAAATATCAATAGATGGCTAAGGAAAATAGTGCCTAACTCTAATAGCATTTAATTTCCTATAATCAACACAAACTCTATACGTTCTGTCATCTTTTGGAACAAGAACTAAAGGAAAGTTCCAACCACTTTTAGTTTCAGAAATTAATCCGGCTTCTAAATTTGATTTAGCAAATTCATCAATGAATTTTTGTTGAAGAGGACTATAGTTGTCACTTCCCATATAAATTGGTGTTTCAGAAGTTGTTTCAATAGTGTGTTTAAACAGTCTTTCTGGAGGTAATCTTGGAGTTGAATCACCTAAGTAAGAGTATTTCTAAGATCAAACAGTTGTTCCTCATTTGGCTGTGATGTTTAGACATAAAATTTTTCTAGTTCATCAACATTCTCTGGACTCAAAATACACTTATTACAATAGTTAAAAAGCATAATTGAAAATTCATCATTACCTTTAGCACAAAATTTATGGTCGTAGAGAAATCTACTTCCAATAGTAATATCGAAAGCTTTTGTTGAACTTTCTGGTGAAACAGCACTTTTAATGTCAATTAAACCAAAGTTTTGAATGAATAGTGGTAAAATGACATCATTATTGACTATCCATGTGCCTGTAAAGCCATGGATTCTTGTAGGCTTACGCTCTAGCATTTTCATTTCCAAGCCTTTTAAGGTTGATTCAGAAACATAGTTGGATTCAGCACCAGTATCGAAAAGAATTTTCATCTTTTTATCATTAGCAGTAGAATTGAAGTATCTATTAGGAAACTTATTGTTGTTGGTGTTGATTAAACTAAAATGTTCATCGTCAGAAAAGGATTCTGAGGTCAGTTCCAGCTCTGACTTTTCAGATTGGTCTTCCTCCACTCCTTCTTCAGCAATTCTGTAAGTAAACTTCTTGTCATATTTGTTTTTGTATCTAGAATTGGAATTACCTTTTGATTTTCTATTTGCAGCTTCGGTTTCAGCAATTTTTTTGTATTTTCTATACCAGAAACAAGTATTTCTGAAATGTCCTGCGAGATTACAGAAATCACAAGTTTTGGTTGTGGAACGAATTGCATTGAAGGTTTCCTTTGAGATTGAATCAATAATTGATTCAAGATTAGTGAACTTATAAATATCATTGTCAATAATAACTTCATTTGAAACAGCTGTAAAAACATCTCTTGAACTGAACAAGTTAAGTAATTTGTTGAACAATTCAATAGTTGTTTTCGATGGAAATTTTGTTTCCCATTGAATTTGATGAGGAAATTCATTTTTTGAATTTGAGAAATAATTGTTGATCTCAAGAAAGTATTAGAAAAAGAATTTAAAGGAACAGGTTCATAAGCATTTCCAAATCTTGTAATATAATCAACAACTTGTTCATTTTCAGAGGGTTTAATTTCTTTGAATTGTTGAATTAAAGCTCTATAATTTTGATCTGTGTCTATACCTCCGAGAATKAAATCACAGGCAGCAGGCCATGAAAAGTTTTTTAAACCATTTCTTGCAATGGTTCTAATGAAATTAATCCATTCTAAATTCATAGATTCTGGAATATAGTTATAAAGATTTATACCCCATAAATCATATCTTAACCTATTCATTTCGAAGTAAGTTTCAATAGATTGTAATTTTAGAACTAATTTTCTATCTGGTCTACCTTCAATAATTAAATTTTGTTTTAATTTTGGTGGTTTTGAAGTACCATCCATACCAATACCAGAAGTATCTCTGTTTATTGCCACACCTGGCCAAAGTAAAACACTTTCAACCTTCGAATTCTCCCAAGCAGCAGACTCGATCTTTATTTCATCAGATTTAATTTGATTGAGATTATATCTCCAGTTATTAATCTCATTCAGTTCAGTGAATATGTTCTGGTTATTTTGTTTGGGTGCTTGAGAACCTTGTGCAAGCTTTTGAACTTTTGGAGCAGCAGCTGGTATAGTTGGTGATTTAAGAATTTCTTCTTTGATTTTGTCTTCAGCTTCAAAAAATCTAGTGTTATCAGCATCATCAGTAGTATTGACATTAGGATGAGCAGCAACCTTTTCATTAATAGTAGCATTAATTGTGTCTAAAGGAGAAGAATCGTGTTGTTCTTGCTGAATTTTAAAAACAGGATTCTTAATTTTGGAAGATTTAGATCGCCGCCATTTAATGAATTCAACAATATCTTTATAAAATCTATATCCGATCCTTGTTTTGTAATCCTAGACTCAAACTCATTAAACTCTTACTATATTTAACTGTGTTTGAATCGTGTTTTTTATATCTTTCACTAACATCAGATCTTAGTTTGTTGATTTATTCACTAATTGATGTAATTTGTTTATCCCTCAAGATTATTGTAACGTCATTTAAGGCAATGTTTTTTTTAAGATTTTTGGATAAAGATTAAATAGTTTCAGTCATTATTATATATTTTTAGATTAAATTAGTTTTGATTATTTCAAGATCTCAATATAAAAAAATATTTGATCATATAAACTGTTTTTTTTTTTTTTTTTTGTTTTTTGATGCGAATGCCTCAGGGTAATCGGGGGTCTTAGGATAGGATGAGGTTTAGTAGAAAGGCTTGTTTTAGGTGCTGCGGCATAGCTAAGTAGCATTTTAAGGTCCTGTCTTTTCCTTTTAGTGACTGAGCTGCTCTGGCTACATTTTCCCTGATTGCGGGGATGACCTACATTTTGATAACAACATGTGATCATGCACGAAACTTGTTGAGAAGTATAGATACTGAATAAATCGTGAGGCTTGTTATCACTCATGATTTTATTATTTTTAATTGTATCACGTTTTGATATATAATAAAGAAAATTTACAAATATTAGAATCTAATATTATAAATATAGTTAATCAATCTTATTAAAAACTATATATTTAAAAACCAGGAATACAAAGGAGAGAAAAATAGATCAATTTATAAAAATTTCAATTCTTAAAATTCATAAGAAAATATTAATAAAAGTTAAGAAAAATCTAAAAAAGAAAAAGAAGATATTGAGAATTCTATAGAAAAAAAATAAAAATCAAATAAAAACGAACAATAAAAAGTAAGACTAATTGTTAAACTCATTTGAAATTTCATTTTCATTATAAAAGTTATAACCGGTCTGTGTATAGCCATATGCATCAATATTTTGTTCATGTGATGTACTTTTTTTTTTAACCTTTGATTCGATAGTTTTAAAAGTTTTTATTGATGTATCAATAAACGAATGAGCGAATTTCATTTCAGGACGTTTTAAAAATATTTCCAAGTTTTTAGTTCCTAATGGAAATTCCTTTCTGAACTGAACTAAATTATACAGGGCCATCACATTGGTTTTATAATTTTCCCCATCTTTGAGACAGTTATAACATACTGAATTTAATTCACCAAAATATTTGATATCTTGTGATGAAAGATTATTGATTTCTGGAATTGTACCTGGCTTGCTATTGGGCCGTTTAATTAGAGTTCTTTGAATTTGCATTTCGGATTCAATGTGAATAATATTATTTACAGATGATCACTTTTATTTAATTCTGATTGATTTATTTTAGTAACATGTTTGTGCTAAGGCGGAGCTTTAGAAGTAGATAAAGTTTTCATTTTTAATTGTCAATTAAATTGAAATGACAAATAAAAATATAAATTTGAAGAAAATAATTAAATGGCCTTTGGCGCAAACAGGCAATTTAAATACTGTCCGATTGACATAATGCGAAGTGGGGTAAACTTAAATTGTTATCAATAAAAATAGGTTGCCTTTATGACACAAAGGCAATGTAAGTATAATTACTTCAACAAAAGTACGCAAGATTAGAGTTTCTTGCTGAACTGCGTAAGCAACAGTATAGTGGTATTACCCTATCTCTGTTTATTTGGAGATTACTTTAATAGCAATATTTTAATGCTTATTTTTGATTTTCTTTTCACCGGCGTGCACGTGCTTGCGTAACCTAAAAAAAGGGTTTACGACTAAAAGCACAAATGCTTTTATTAAAGGGATAATGACTAGGAAAACTTTTTTTTCTTTTATTAAACAAAAAGCCAAATTTGGAGATTATTGCTATCAATAATGTTATCTCCTAAACCGTGAAATGTGTTTCACTGAGAGTTTTACGAAGATACCGAAATTTTTGTTCTCTTATATTGAAGTGTTGTAAACATGCCAAGCTTTTGTAGAAACAGAACAAATCAATAACGCATCAGCCTAGAATGTTCCTGAATAGCATTTAGCTCGCCACACACAATTTACTCGCCACACCTTTTGTCACATGACTCAGTTAAATTTTACACCCAAAAAGATGGTTTCGAATATTTTTCAAAGCTACAATTATTTGAAAGGTCACATGATTTTCAATTGACTTGCAATTGCCTTTCCTTAAGTGTAGTGAGATTTGTTTCAAAAGTTCAAGCAGTGAAGTCAGCAAAAGACAACGTCTCCTTTGAAATTTTGATTCTCACAAACAGAATTTTTGGTGGAACACATTTCACGGTTTAGGAGATAATGAATAGTTTTGAACAATTTTCAGCTTTTAAAAATGATATTTTCCTAAATCATTGAAATAATTTACTAACGTAACTTATGTTCATTATTATGTTAATTACTCGAACTCAGACTGTTGATGTTCTTTTAGTATTTGCATTAATAAATTTTATATTTCTGGTTTTTCTGGGTAAGTATCATTTCATCATTACAGGATGGTTCTGACAGCTAGAGTGAATGCTTCGGTATATGCATTTCTTATAGATAATCAATCATTAATGAAGTAAATAAGAAATTGAATAGTTGATTAATTAGCTAATTACTCCTTTCTAATTGAAAATTAACCATAAATTAGGGGATTATACGATATTGAATATTTTAAGTAAATTAAAGACCATAACAAAATTTTCAAATGTTTCATAGTTATTAGTTTGAGATTAATCAAATTAAGTAAAATGAATCTATTGAAAAATGTGGTAAATTTGGAGTTCTAGAGCATTAATTCAAACCTTTATGTAATTAATCAAATTTTAATTGTGAGAATTTGATTTGAACCACGGTTGAATTATGATTTTGCATTTAAATAACTGATAATTCTGTTACAAAAGATAAATTAAGTCAAAAATAAATGATATTTTAGTTTCATTTTATTAATTTCGTAAATTGAAATCAATTAACCCTATGATTAAAATCAGATCATTTTTGTAGGAGTATGTTTGTTGGCTGGTAGGCTGGTAGGCTGGTAGGTTTATATAGTTTTGAACTAATATATTATAGTAATATAATTAACCCCAGAAGTGAATTACTGTGGTTGTTTTATTACATTTCTTTCAGACCTTTAATTACTCCAAGGTGAAGTAAAACTGTTTATTAACAATCATTAAAAGAGCACTTTTTGTTATCTGATAAAACAGTCTATAACAGTTTGTTAGCAGTTTGTTAGCAGTTTGTTAGCAGTTTGTTAACAGTTCGTATTACAGTATATTTTAGTCAACTTTGGTCTAATTTAGTAGATTCATGTGTACATTGTGGACCGTAAAAGAATCTAATTATAAGGCATCAATCAACCACGGAGAATAAATGTAATCCTGTAAAGTCCATTTATGGCCATTTTCTTAGGTAAAATGTGGCTACGGTGGCTAAGTGTGGCTTTTTTTGCGTCTGGCCACTAAACGTGACTTTCAATACTGTCAACGGAGGCAGCTCCAATCACAGTACCGCACAGTACCGCACAGAATCTTTGCTAAAGAAGCGGCCCGGCCTCGGTCTGGATTTAAGAACGGACTTTAAACACTTGGTTTTGAATGAATCGTCAGAGATAAAGAAATACGTAGAAAGAAGACTCACACAATTGAATAAAAAGTGTATAACAAACAGTCACCTTAGTATTACAGTTGTCTTAAATTCATCGCATTAATTCATTTGATAAAGCTGCTATCATAGCATTTTAGAGCTTTTAGTATTCATCTGTAGCAAATTTGGTTTCTATCCAAAAATTACTGTATTTACTTGTAGTTAATCGTAATTTTTATCACTTTGTATAATTATTGTTTTAAAACAATGCACATAATAGTTTGTAGTTAGCCTTGCACTTGCACAATGTAGAATAATGGACAAGCTGTCTTGGGTTGGATTGTGGTTGAGGTTGAGGTTAAGTTATCGCATGTTTTGGTTATTTGTGTGGTGTTTTAATTAATAAAGTGTTAATTTTCTTTATTTGGGGCAACTTTCTCAATTTGTTTGGTCTTTTCACCCTTTTCGCCATTTTTTATTCTCTTCTTCTCCATAATCTCCACAAATAAATACTATACCTGTAGTACTCCAGTTCAACTTATTTTCTTCATAGGAGTAAATCACAGACTGCACCTCGTATTGTCACTTAATTCCTCCAGTTTATGGTTTTACTTACAGTCTATTAAAGTACTCAACTACTATATTAAAGCCAATGTGTAAAATAATAAAACACATTCTAATTTAACCATTGATAAACCAACTTCAACATTTAAATCCATCTCATAGAAATCTACTTTTTTACATTTTCTAATTTCATGTTTATGCAAACATTTAAATCTTAATTTCAACTTTTCCATACAATTATATAATTTCCTATTCGAGTGTCAATTTTTTGAAATTTGGAAAAAGGTTAAACTAGATTGCTATTTCTCTTAACTATGTGTTTATTCTGGTGTAAAACTAATAAATTACTATCTATTTGTTTTAAAACAATACATTGGTCCATTTTATTCTATTCCTGTTTCTTTTTATCCAGCGGATCTCCCTATTAAACGTCAGAAAATGACCCTAGAGCAATATTATTTTGTTTATTCCACTTTCATAAGCTAATTTTATTGGCTTGTTTTACAGAATTTGCTTCATGATACCGACAAAACATTTATTGCTAAATAAAATAACTTTTTTTATGTTTTTTAAATTCATTGCTAACAGGTTTTAACAGTTCAAAATTCATATTTTTGAATCTTTTTGAATCTTTTTGAATCTTTTTGAATTAACTATGGTATTTATTTTTACAATAAAAAATTTTTACCTACCTATGGTTATATTTTCATCATTTGAAATCTTTTGGTATACTATACGTAAAGTATCTAAACTACCCATACATTTACAAATTTACACAAAATGTATAACCTATACTATAGTAATATGATATTTTTTATTAAATATCAATCACAATTTAATTTTACATACATGCATACCAGTATGTGATTTATTTTAAAAATATCTACAAAATATCAGTTTCAATAATGATCTCTCTTGTTTTTTTTAATATAAATATTCGACCATTTTCTTCTTTTTTTCAAATAAAATTGTTTCCTACTTTTACCTTCTTTTTTTATTTATATTCTTTTTTATTGTATCATATTAAAAAATTATATTAATTCTTTTATCAATTTCAACACTCTTACTTATTTTACTTACTCTACTTTTATCTACTTTTATCTTATTTCTCCTCGATCAAAATGGCAAGAACTTATAATAAATCATATTCTAAAAATCAAAGAAATGAATTAGATATCTTAAAAGAAGAAAGAAAAAAAAAACTGGTATTCATTCATAAACCAATTAATAAAAATGAAAAACAAAAATATGGTTGTACTATTTGTTATTCATTACATTCAAGAAAATCAAATTGTGAAAGACATTTAGAAACTCATTTCCCAAATAAACCTGATGGTAGAACTAAAAATAAAATTTCCAAAAATGCTTGTCC
>BCKQ01000020.1:40052-91348 GCA_001600695.1 Ascoidea asiatica
ATTTGAAAAAGCAAGAAGAAAAGTTAATGAAAAAGAAGTTGTTGTTCGTGTTGTTGAAGCAGCTAGGATTTTAAATTGGATTAAAAAAGGGGAACTATCTATAGATCCAATGTTTGAAGATGATATTAATAATAATGATAATATTTATTTTTTTGAAGATGATGATGCTGATAATAACAATTATGAAGAAAGTGAAATTTATAAAATATATCAAGGAGGACTTATTAAACCAATTGGATTATGTGGAAATTTTCTTTTAAATCCAATTGATGAAACATATGATCAATTGATGCTTCCATTTACAAAATTTCTTGGACCAAATTTTGATAAATCAAAAATTTTTGAAGCTGATGAAATTAATGAAGAAGACAATTATAACAGAAGTAATACTGGAATTTCATGTTCTTTGGCAACAACTTTTGTTTCTAATTATACTGTTACAGTGGTTGACTATGTTTATTAACAACGATATTGTTAATCAATTAAAAGGAACTAAAAATGGTAATCAAAATACTATATTATATTATATATTATATTATATTATATGATAAGTTAAAGATTTTTAATCTTAATAAAATTGCAATTTCAAATCCAAATTTATTTTTATTTTACTCTACATTTCTACTTATATTTTATTTTACATTTCATTTACTTTTTCATATTTATTTTCATTTTTATTTTATATTATAAATTCAAAAAAAACAAAAAAAAAAAAACCTTACTTAGTTCAATAAAAACATTTTTTTTTCAAAAACAAAAAAGGGTAGTGTAAATGTATTTCATTCCTCAATCTCTTCTTACATGGTAGTTCTTATTTTTCAATTATCGTCATCATAATCATCAATAATATCAGTTGTTTCTTCTTCTTCTTCTTCTTCTTTTTTTGGTTGATTTCTGATATTTTTTAATATTTTTATGACCAATATAAACCCAAACAGGCAATTATCCCGGAACTCGAGAAAGATGGTAAACCGGATTACCGCACAATTTACAACTTTAATTTYATTGACCGGCCAGTTTYWTCTTTAGGMAMGTTTAGAAATTAAACCGSAAATTKTCATTGATCCATGGCTCAGGCGCCACAAACCTGGCCAACAGTGGAAATTTTCCTGAAATCACAGGGTAACACACTTTCTTAACTGGATGTTAATAACTTTCCTAATTTGGACTGGTGGTTGAGAATTGAATGAAATTTTTGCTCGTCAAATTCCAGTAGTTAATAAATTTAGACCCACTAATTGTTTTTGCTGAAGATGTAAATGAATTTACTTACTTCAAATGCTGAAACCCTTATATTCAAAAGAAACAAGATTACTGAGACTTCAATGATTTTTATTAAAAAACAAATAATGAATTTCAATCTTCTTTCTGTATTTGTTCTTTTAAATACAAAAATAATATTTACAGCTTCGAGAATCAAAAAGCGTGTTTGAATGTACAATTAAAAAGGATGCCTATTCTATTTTAATAAATGTAGTTTTTATTTCATTTGAATTGATAGTTACTTTACCAAGAAAATTCAGTAACTTGAGTATAAAAAGTTACGTTTTGCAGATGATAAAAGTCACGTTTTTCAAGTTACGTTTGAGGCCGAATTCAAAAAACGTAACCAATTTTTCAGTTGGAAATGCTTGTGCTGCTTTTGATGCTAAATATATTGATTTTGTTTCAAATGGTTTATAAAGGGTTTCAATTTTGACTAAAAATTTTTTTTCTTTCCACTATCATGAGTAGCCTGTTCGTATTATATATCACTAAACCTTTTTCTTTTTGATTTAAAAGTAGCTACCTGATTTTGAAGATAATTTAGAGGTTTCATAACAAAAGAAATGATAATAAAATTTAATAAAAATTAATCATTGTTTGAATAAAAAATAATTACGAAGTTTTTTAAAAGGTTCTTGAAATATTGATTCAATAATCTTTTTATTGATGCGATAAAAAAATTGCTGTTAAATAAATTTTGTTAATTCTTATTAAATGCTCATTCAATAATTAGGTTTGCTCTTTAAAACATCTCTGTTAAGTAATTTTAAATCAAATAATTGATTTATTAAGTTATTGAAATTTTGAATCAAGTATTGAATCAGTGGATGGTTGAATTTATTAATTATGAAAAATAAGCATTTTAGTTTTAATGGAAACAAAATTAAAACAACAACAATAGACCTCAAAAAGAGTATTGCTTAAATCGTTAATCATTTGATTCAATAGAAAATTAGAAATCCTGTTAATTTTGCTTCAAATAGTCATCGATAGTTTTATTGAATTTTTTTATTAATTATCATAATCAGTTTATTTTTCTTTTGTTTTTATTTATTTGAATAATTTTTCTCATTTCACAATATTTATTATCAGTAATACACTGAAATAGTTTGAAGAATTTTGAAATTTAAATAAAAATCTTTTTTTAATTTCATTTTATTCATATTTGTTGTTTGAATTGACAGTAATGTTTTTTTTTAAATCGATTGAGACAGAAAACAAAAAACTATTAAATCTAGTTTTGGAGTTTGCAGGTTCAGAAACCAAAAACGCAAATGAAAAATGAAATTAAATGCATCGGATTTTTCAATCTCATATAATCAATATTGGATATTAAGTCAACTTCAAAACAAGATTCTTCTTACTCGTTTATGTTTAATGATTGTTATTCATTTTATTAATATTCTTCAATTTTATTAATTTCATCTGATTATGAAAAACTATAATTAGATGCATATCCTTTATAATTATATTCCATTTTTAATAACATATTTACAAAAAGGTTTTGTATATTTGAAATGGATTTTCTCAATCAACAGATGTAATGAATTAATTTATCAATTAATTAAATAATCCCCAAAAATAAATGGCAATGATAATAAATCAATTATTTTAAATACCTTTTTATAATAAGAATTTAATCGAATTAAAATAATAGAATTAACAATAACCCATTTTTCATTAAAATTCAATTTAGCTTTGTTTTTACTCCAAACAAAATCTATTATTACTGTTATTTTCTATAATTATATTACTACTATTTGTCCTTTGTTTATAATTTAAAGTATTTACTCAAAACTATGGTGATGTTCCCATTCATATTCTCTTTCAATGATTGCTAAAAATTAAAGTTATCCTTTTATCATCATTCTTTCATTACAAATAATTCTGCAAATAACAAACTCCATTTTAAATATTAAGAATCCTTAAAAATCATTATGCTATCAAGACAATATTTTTTGTTTAATTATTATTCAATCAAAGCCCTTTGGATTGAATGAAATCTATTTTTTTTTTCTATTAACACCTAATTTCAAGGCTTCTAAAAAATTGAGAGATATTGAAAAAAAATAGTAAAGTAAATGGAATTTAATAGAATTAAATCATTAAGATTTAAGGATAATACACATTGAGACTCTGAAATATGAAAAGAATTAATAGAATTAAAATTAAAAAAAAAGCACATTGTCATTTTATTCATAGTTTCATTCATCATTTTATTATCATTTTATTATCACTTTATTATCACTTTATTATCACTTTATTATCATTTTATTATCATTTTATTATCATTTTATTACTAATTATTATTATTTATTATTTTATTAATATTTTAATATTGTGCCAAAAATCAATTTAGTTCTTATAAAATACGATATCAGTAATTTCAACTATAATAAGTAAAAGATTTTATCAATTGAAATAAAAAATTCTAAATAAAGTTGAATAAATAAATATGAACAAGAAAATTAGTGCTAATAAATATGATGCTCTAATCTAGAAAACAATTTGCATTAATAATTGATAAAGATTATATGGTAATATCTAACCTTCGATGCATATATTTAAATTATTTCCAAGATATAAAGTATAGGAATGTATTTTAAAAAATGGTATTAGAAGAATAGCTCAAAACATTTGTGTTGAAATCCTTTAAGGCTTTACATTTATGATTTAAATTTGAAAGATTAGACTAAAGTCAATAATCAAAGGTTTGTATAATGGCTTTCGCACAAGAATAAATCCTCTTAATAGAAGAAGCAAAAATGTGGCGTAATCACCCAATAATTTTAATCTCAACAATATTGCATTATTTGAAAGAATAAATTCTTATAATTTACATGGTAAATTACCCTCAAGTAGAATATAATATTAATTCTAAACTATTTTCTTTAAATTAAAATAGAAAAAATAATAGTATGTTAACTAACTTTTTCTTCATGGTTTTAATATTGCTCTTAATTTCATTGCAAATTGGAGCTTTGATTGGTTCCTTAACAAGCTTAAACTTGATATTTGAGTAATTATTTGAACACTGCATCTACTAAATGAAATCCAACTAATACCAAAAGAAAACAACATAATATAAAAATAAAGTATTCAAGAATACATTAAATGAAATTAAACAATTATGAAAGCTAGTGATATTAATTTTATAGATAAAAGTAATAGAATGATATCAGCCAAAAAATTTTTTAAAAGAATATCATGAAATAATAAGTTTGATAAATGAATTACAGCAACTGACCTGGATAGAATAATCAGATATGATTTGAAAAATATTGCTTGATTCCATGAAATTCATCTTTGCCACCAAAGATTTAATGGAAATAATATGATTTGAAATAGCAAACTCGATAAATAAATTTTAATAGTAGTAGGAATTGAGTTGAAAATTACCTAATATCGATTTAAGTCATATAGTAGGCAAATCTGAATTTAAAAAACCATCAGAAGATACTTAACTTGAGTGTATCAGATAAAGAAGAAAATCTTAAAATGAGTATATTCAATTAATGCTAAAAACTGAAAGAAAACCCCAGCAATTCATTTTTTATTGGATTTACTTTTAATGTCAATTTAATCTCTGAAATAGACCAAAGATTTAACTCATTATTGAGATAATTGGATGATTTTAAAATATTCCTCTCAAACTTCAATTGAAAAATCAATGTAATGCAGCAGTATTAATTATTAAAAAAAAAAGGAAGTCAGATATAGATGAATTACAATAAGAAGTTGTAGAATTGCTGAATAAATTTCAAATACACTAATACAGTTGATGAAAAAATTGTTATGTTAAAATGAGCAGAATTAATAAAAGCAAACACTGTTTCATTTTTGAATAGATTATTGTCTGAAAGTTTGTTGAAAAATATTACCTTTGATAACATTAAGAATTTATCATAATTAAAAATAGTGGTCTTAAATTTTAAGTAAACATTAGCAAGTATTCTGAATCAAATTAATTCATCATTCAAATTATGATATAAAAAATCAAAATAAATGTTACTTATATTATTAAACTGATTTAATTTAAATTATCAATGAATGAATTATAGAAGTTTAAAATCTAATTTTTGGATATAATGGACATGCATTAAACATGATTGGATTATAGTTTAATTTGGCCTTGCTTAATTTATTAATTGAAATAAGCTGTTTTATTAAAAGTATTATATTATACTGAAGCCAAGTAAATTTGTCAATAAAAGAAACATCGACATCTTAGTGAAGATAAATTGAGAAACTAAGGGGCAATTAATTGATTAATGATATTGATGTTAGATCAATGGATTTATTATTTCAAACATCATTTGATGGATTCTAAATAACGGATTCGATATTAGATGATTATGATTATAACTTAATTGAAGGTATATTTAATAAATGAATTCAATTGTTAATGATGCTATTTTAATGGAATAGAAGCTTGAAAGACTATTAAAAGCATTATGAATTATTCTCTTTTGTTATAATTTGATTAAAAGATGGATTCTAATATATAAGTGGCGCTTATTATTCTTTGAACCATTTTTATTAAAAAATATAACTGACTATTGGTTATTATTTTTTATGTCTTAATCAAGCTTCCATCGATGAATAGTTATTAATACTCTGATGTTAGTGGATTATAAGTTATTAGATTGGAATATTATTTAAATTGATTTTTGCTGATGCACTTCTTTTCACTTTGGTTTTTGATTTATTAGGAGCCCCAAATGGGAGAAAAATACGACAGAAGTAAGCCCTGCTGCTGCTTTCAATGCTTTTAATGAATGAATGAATTTAATAATGATTGATCATATTTTATTAAATCATTATTATTTATTTATTATTCCAATAACCCCAATTCAGTTTTAAAATAAACCTTTTTCGTGGTGTTTTTGTGTTATTGTTTATTTTCCGTTACTTGTGAAGGCAATAAATTCGGTGGATGCAGCTGCACAAAACGCCAAAACTAAAAATAAAACCTTTATTTTTGTTAATTTTTGTTTTTTTTTGCTTCTTCTTTCTTTTATTCTGCTTTCTTCTTTTGTTTCGTGGATGCTTTTCAGTTTCGCCTTCTTTTTTCAATGAATGTCTCAGATCAAAAGACATTTTACTAGGAAAATCAAAAGAAATAATCCATTTATTCAGTCAAAAGTAAAGAATAAATGGATATTTCTTTGAATTGTATGTTTGTGCTTCTGTTTTTTTTCTTATTAATTTCTTTTGATATCAACCAATCATCAAATAAATCAATCATTAATTCAAATTATGAATAATATTTTCTAACTATTTTAGAACTTCTAATCTTCTTTTTGTGCTTTTTATTTATAATCGCCTATATTACTACAGCATTTGTTTTTATTTCAACTTCCGTTTTTTTTTTTAATCCAATTCTGAAGTCTTTTTCTTATAACATACCATTTTTTCAATTTTTTTAATTTTAAAAAGTGGGTTTAAAATCAATTCAAATTACTTATTTTTATGGAATTTTTAATTTAAAAGAAGATTAAGGTAAGCTAAACAAGCAAAGAGAAAAATATGAGAATTAATATTTTTATTTAAAGAAATATTAACTTCATAATTCAAAAAGAAACATGATTACAATTACATTTTAAAGCAAAATGTGCTATTAACTTCATAATTTGAATTTATTATTCAATAAAAATGTCTTTTGAATAATCTTTCAATCATCAATTAAAAATTTATAAGAATAATATCACTTTAAAATGTTATTTTAAAGTGAAAAGAATTTAAGAATTGAAAAAGATTTTTTGTTTTAATATCAGCAGGTTCACGAGAAGTAATTGAATTAGTTTAAAATTTTATCGGGCGTTTAAATAATTTTTTTTTTACTTTGGGTGGTGCTGCAGAAATTGAAATTTAAACATAAATGGGCTTTATATATAAATCATATCAGTCTTGTAGTACTTGATTTTTAATAACTAAAATAAGATATAATCCGAAAATGTATCAAAAATTGAATTTGAGCGACTATTTAAGAGTTAAAAGTTTTAATTTGAATATATCAATCTTATGTTAGAAAGTCATAAGGTGATCTACTAAATTGACTAGAATAATAATCATTTGAATTTAAATTCAGGTACAAACGTGGGTAGAAAGTGGATTGTAAAGTCAAGGCAAATCAGTTTTGTACCCTCGCTAGATAATAGTGAAAGTATATTCAGAAGATTATTTTTTGCAAGTGGTGATGATATTCAACAAACAAAAATTAAAAAGAAACAGAAAAACAAGTAGAACTAGGGAAAGCAAAGGACCAAAGCAATAAGCCAAGGTGCACTTGAAGCTAAAAAGAGGAAAAACAAATAGCTACAGAGTTATCTAGGAAGATAATAATGAAGCGTACTTTGACATTGATGTTGATACTTTAACCGACTACTAAAAAAAGTGAAATTGAAAACAGAATGATTAAACTAATAAAATTTGAAAGTTTGCAAAGTCAAAGACTAATTTTATATGATAGACATTTCAAACGATAAGGTAATGAATTACAAACATGTGAAGTTGATTTTATCATTACTAAACCAAATTTCATTACCAATTTTAGTTATGCCACTGCGACATCTGGTTTGGTTGGTGTTTCTGGTGCTAGTCATACCACTGGTAATACCGAAATTAGTAATGAAAAATGGTTCTGTATTACAAGGCAAGGTATATCATTGAAATCAAAATACTGCAAGCCATCAGAATACTTTTCTTCATTATTATTCTCTTTTACTTACCTTTGTCTGCTCTCAATGACGTACTGAAAAGCGTCAAAAAAACAACTTATTGAAATTTAAATCAAGACTTATTTAAATCTTAAAATATCCAAATGGTGCTACCTTAGAAATGAAAATCAAACTTGCATTTACCAAGTTCAGAAAAGTTTGGAAATTAATGGGGAACTCATCTTGCCAAACTGTCTGCAGATTAAAAGTTTCGTCTTAGAATCGTAGAGAAAGATTTACTGTTATCCATCCCCATATTCAAAGGTTCTTTTTCCAATGAAATTCAATCAGTTGGGCTTATCTTTGGAAATCTTAGTTAATGTTTTAATAGGTTACTTTTTCATTTATTGGTATTTCCATTTAAATTAGTTGCAGATTCTGTTGCATTATGGTAATTAATCCATAAAAGATTTCATAAGGAAAAGGTCAACTGAAATATGGGGATAGCTTGTCCCTTATTCAATTGTGTGATTTTACGACATGAATTTGCACAAGGGCCCTCATATTAGAAATGCCTAAATTGCCAGGTGCCAGGTGACTTTGTCAACTTCCGCTGATAATTTCTGAACGTTGATTGTTAATCATTTTATTCTTTTATTGGAATTGACTTCGAATATTCTAGGCTATTCTTAGACTTTCTAAGATTGCATAGATTGTTCTACGACTACATTCTATTGCGTTCTCAGAACTTCCGTGTGCATGTTAAATGTACTAGAACGTTCTGGGTCTGCATTATTTATTCTTTCTTCGAAGTTCTGTGTGCATCTCGAATGTACTGGAATCTTCGTGTTGGTTCTTAGAATGACGTAGTGTCTTCTAGAACAATACTTTATTTATTTCTTTTGTTAAGTATGGGAAGTGAACTTTCACATACTAAATTTACAAATTTATTTTTAAGATGGGTTACCCGCTCCTATTCTCTACTAATATAAATAGGGCAGTTAGCTCCCATATTTTTTATATAATTGTTATATATTTTATATTTTAATTAACAATTGTTTATAATTTGAATTAGATATCATCTTAGTAATAATTAGATATTTCGTTCGAACTACAATCATTACCGGAAATTTTTTTATAAGGCACGTGACTGTTTCTAAGAGCCACATCAACCAAAAATAAAAAATTCTTAACCAATTTCTATGAACCCTTAAATAGGGAGTGTGCTTTGCTCGGTGTTAGTCGGAACCAACGACACCACCCGGATGGTGGTTATATTAATGTCTAACTAACCGATTAGAAGCTTGTAGAAGTAATAATAGTTACATTTCCTTTGTGTAATAAGAGCAACCTATCATTGGTGATGTCAATTTAAGTTTACCCCACTTCGAATTATGTGAAGTGGAATCGTATTCAAATTGCGTGTTTTTTACAAAGACAAGTTAATTATTTTCTTCTAATGTTTATCTTTATTTGTCATTTCAACTTAATCAACAAATCAAAATGGTTACTTTATTTACTCCCGACGCTACGCCTCAGGAAGAACATGTTACTGAGATCAATCAATTAGAATTAGATCAAAGTAATCATCTGTTAGACAATAGTATTCACATTGAATACGAAATGGAAATTTTAAGAACAATAATGAAAATGTCCAATAAAAAGCCAGCCCCAATTCCAGAAATTAAAAATCTTTCATCACAACCTATCAAATATATTGGTGAACTTAAATGCTTATGTTACAATTGTAACAGAGATAAGGAAAATTATAAACCTTATGTTATGGTACAATACAATTTACTCAAGTTCAGAAATGAATTGCCATTAGGAACTAAAAAATTGGAAATATTTTTAAAAGGTCATCAGATGAAATTTGCATATTCTTTTATTGATGAATCAGCCAACAATTATAAAACTATCCAATCAAAAATTGAAAACAACAATTCATTACAGCAAGAAGAAATCGAAGATTATGGCTATACACAAATGGTTATGGCTTCTACAAGGAAGATGGAACCTCAAGTGAGTTTTAGAATTAGTTTTTAATTTTTTTTTTTTGTTTTTATTCAATTTATAGCTTCCGGTTATATACTCCTGAATTCCCTCTTTTTCTTTTTACAATTTGTTAAATTATTTTGATATTTTATGAGTTTCAACAATTGAAATTTATATGAATTGATCTATTTGACTCTTATATCTATTTTTATATTTTCTATGTTTTTTTGAATGAAATTGATTAACTATATTTGTAATAATAAATTTTAATATTTCTAAATTATCTTTATTATATAACAAACCGTGATACAATTAAATTAATAAAAATGAGTGATAACAAGCCTCAAGATATAAGCAGTACGTATATTTCTCAACAAAACTTCAGCTTTACTATCACTTTTAAACTTTTTATCCACTAAAGCTCTATGTTTCCCTGCCCGTTTGGTGTTAGGATCTAAATGTTTTTGCACAACAATTCGAGTTAGTCAAAACATGTACTACTGAGAAATATATTTCGGACTATGTGAAAACACTTCCAGAATTTTCGATCAAATTGACACCGAAGTGTGACACTATATGGTGACTGTATTCACAAGATCGAACGGGTCCTGCAGCTATAAGCGGCATGTATTGTAACTCCCGGTAAAACATTATTCCACGTGATCGGCCCGTGTAAAAAATCCCCTGAGGTCCCGTAATATTTTCAACTATCTCCCCGAAAGCTTAGCGGCCTTAATGAAACTTGTTTTTCAGTTATTGAAACAAATTAAGTCTACAGGAATACAATATTCTCCAACATATAGAAGCGTGTTACTATGATAACGCAATGCAAATTCTTCAATCGGCACGGACCGGCTACACAAAGTGTCTGAATCTAGTCAACTTCTCCTACCTTTAGAAGAAGGAGAGCTTTTACAAACACGTGTAAAGGACATTGCTCCTTGTCAGATGTGAGCTAAGGTTGTTAAATGCTTGTCCCAAAACTCTTGTTTACAAACGGGAATTTTTTACCGGGAGGCGTATCACGTGGAAATCTAAAATATTATTTTTGACAGAAAGTTACATTACTGCTTATCATTGTATGCTACTGGAATGGTACACTAAAAGTACGCGTAGACATTAATTTCGCCATACTGACTTAAACAATAATTATTTTTTATAAAAACATTGCCTTTTGGTTTTTCTCCGGAACTTCCCAAAGGGGAAAATCCAAAAAGGAAACACGGAAAACTACTCCATGAAAAAAATAACCCACAGTTACCCCCCATAGTAACCCGGTAACAAATTGTTGGTAATTTTGTATTTAAAATGACCCAATATTTGTTAGCTCAATTTCACGAATTGCGCGTAAAAATAGTAGCAATTGGGCATAGGAAATTTAGAACTGTTGCTTACCAAATTCACAAATTTCGGGAGCACAAATCACGAATTTTGCAAACAAAATACATTAAATTTACATGCAAATTTTGTACAATCTACACGTAAATTTACAAAACTTGAATTAAAAGTTTTGAACTTATGAAGACAAGTGATTTCCGAGCTTTGAGATCTTTCGCGACTTCGGAGCTCGAACTTATAAACCAAACCACGTAAAGAAGCATTCAAAGGTAAACAGAAAACCCAGATAGCCAACGCAAAAGATACCAGTCTCTGGACATATGTGAGCTATCGTGTATTTATGAAGGACGGTAACAGTTTTAGCCTTTTCTTATTGTCCACCATTCCTCTCAACATGCCAGTTTACGTAATATATTGGTCAGCTTCTTTAAAGGAAAACCCATTGATCGCCATTTATCCAACGGCTTATTCGTGCAATTTGTAACTTTGATTACCTAACATCTTAAAGCTTGTTATGCAAAATGTCACGGGTTTAGGCGCATGATTTGTCACATGCTTAAAGCGGTCTGATATCTTCCTATTTAACATAATGACAATAAATGTCGCTTCATAGAATCTAAAGATGTTAAGACAGTTTATTACATAGACTTACTGATTTGGGAACAGCCCAATCTGAGTGGTTGTGTTTGGTAGAAAAATTTTTAAAATAAATCTTTTGTAGAAATTTACGAATAAAAAAGGAAATTTAAAAAATGTAATTTAACTTTTATTTTCTATATACGATCATTTATAAATGTAAATGTACTCGCACTTACTGCTATAAAACGCTTTCTTAAACAAAGGTAAAACCAACAAATATCCACAAATATCTAGCATGCTTTATCTGGAAATGATCACCTCAAACTTGAACCCCAACCCATTGCTATTAACTACATTTTAATGAAAACCTATGTCACCATATAGTTTAACCATCCAACCCAACAGTGATAAAACCACACCTAAAGCAATGCTTGAAAATAAATTAAATGAAGTCAAAGCATTATTTTGATTATCCATTTAATGGCACTAAAGCAAACAAAAAAAGGTCAATACCTATTCTTATAGTAAAACGAATGAATAAACAAAAAAAACTTACGATCTTTGAATTTGTTTTACCAATTTCCACACAGAACGTCGTACCATTACAGTTGTTAGTTTTTTAAGATCTTTTCCAGAATAAACACCTAATTGTTTTTCCTGATAATTATTAAACAAAAGACTAGTAATATTATTTTCCAACTCTCTCATAAGCACCAATTTTTCACCAGCAATTTGAACACGCTACAACTCACATCTTAAAGCAAAATTGATTAAGTTCGGTAGATTTTTTTGTTATTAAATAATTGTAGTATATTTGAATCAGTCCATGGTAAAAGACTTACGGAGTATGTTTTTGCTATTTCATTCATTGGCTTTTAGAAGCCCAAGATTTTATAATATAATTTAACTAAAAAATCCAAAAACCAGTTTAATAAATTAAGGGAAAACAACTATATTTATATTATTTTTGTTCGTATCACAAAAATAAAATCTTAGGTGGCACTCTGTTAGAAATGAAAGTTTGCTTAATCGTCCCGGATAGGGACAGGGATTAACAAACCTTTCGAAAGATTTTACACGGATAATCGAGCGTTTTGTTGCACGTTAACGAACATTTTAATCTTTTATGAAAAATAAATGGTACGTTTATGAAGGGCACTCGCTAAGGTCTTTGATGAAGAGGTGAAAAAAATGGTTTCAGTTCTAAGACAGTAAAAAAGTCAAGAAAAAATACTTCCAAAGATCGTTCTTCATTTTGGATTTTGTTATTGATAGGCTGCTGCTAGAATAGTAATTTTGGTTACCTGCCGGTAAAATAGTTTTTTTAATAGAATAAGTTCAAAGCATCAAATCAGTTAAAAACATAACTCCAACAGTTTTTTGCTTATGTGGCTTCGGAAGAATGCTTCTTGTCAACCAAAGGTTTTGCATCTTCAAAGTTACTGCAATTTAATAGGGAAAATTTAAGAAACCAAAGAGTTATTTTAAGACGCTAGAAGAGCAATCAAATTTTTTTAATTCAAATAAAGAAACAAATGCTTCCAGAACCTCTTGCTGATTCAACTTTCTCAGTAAATACCGAGAATTATACAGTCTCCTTTCCAAGTTGCATAAATTCTTTTTGCCCTCCATTAAATGTTTTAGAAGCCAATAATACTCCTTGTTTTGATCTTGATTAAACACTTTCTCTATTAAAGTCATCCATTGATAACCCTGCAGAAGTAAATGAATCAGATATTGACAACAGTTTATTAGAATTTAATGATGATACATCAAATTTTCATCGAGCATCTCAACCTCAATTTCATATTCCTTACGCGTCTTCAGATAATTCTTCATTCTCTATTCTTTGAAATGTTTCAGTAACAAATATAGAGAATGGGGATATAAACCCGAATTATGATCAAGAGGCGACTCAAAGATTACCAACACAAAACTTAAACACTGCTAATGAAAACTTGGAAAACGGAGTTCTGGTAAATGTTCCAGGAAATCTTGTCAATCATGTCTTGAAAGCATATCTGACCTATGTCCAAGAATTACCTTCTTCTACAAGGTTTGCTGACGCGAGGTCCGATATTCGTGATTCAACAAGATTGAATAGAAATCCTATTGATATTCTAGATCTTGACACTTCTAAAAGAAAAAAAAAAATTAAACTACACAATTATTTCTTCTTCAGTTGAGAAAATCTGTTACCAGGATGTATACAATGGAATTGGAACTTTCAAAAAAGCTTTCTAATATTGACCATTCTCCTTTCCTAAACGACGATACCGGACAATTAGATGATAATATTGGAGAATTAGATGACAATTATCGAGAAATGGATGACAATACTTTTGATGCTATAAGTTCTTTTTCTGGAAATACACTACCTAATACTGAAATCCAAATATATAATCAAACTACTTATGATATTTCCATAGACTCATATGAGTCAAACGCTTCAATCAATTCAGATTCATATAGTATAGTTATTCAAGAACCTGATTCAGATTCGTGGGAAACAAATTCTTCCGAAGTAGATCCAGATGTATCAGATTTCGAATCGGTTCTAGAAATCATTCCTGATATAGATAAAATTATTAACGATGCAGATGATGCAAGAAAACTAATTTTAGAGCTATTCCTGTTACCAAAATTCAAATGCAGCTACCGGTTACTCTTATATTTATTAAAAAAAGGTCATTCTTTAAAGGTTTATGATTTCGCAGGAACTTTCGTTTCTGAAAAGTTGGTTCAGAGAAGGAAAATTCATGATTTGATAAAATCAGCTTTAAAATTAAGAGAGGATAAAGAATTAGCTGTTAATTTGTATAATTCATTTCAGGAAACTCAAGCTGAATATTACAACGTAAAATTAAACTCTTTAAAAATTCCTCTATCATATTTCGATCCAAAAAACTATGAGCAGCTATTATTTAAAAGCGAGGATTTAAAAAATGATTGATGAACGAGAACATAGATATAAACATAAATATTAATAGTTTGAAGGAAGCAAGATTAATATATGGGCTGAATGTGGATACTCTCTACAGAAAAACCTTTGAATCCTTTAACACGTTCTATGATGCTAGAATGTTCATTGAATATTTTCTAAAAGATGCATTCTTTCAAAAGAAAGAGACAGACCTATTTCTTTTTAAATCCATTCAAAGCTATAATGTCAATGGGAGAAGTATGGTGAATTATCTGGGACTTCCAACATGGTAAAACCTTACTTTAAAGATAATCTGAAAAGTATTAGGAATTTGTTTTCTCCTTGATCGTTCATTGGAAATCCAGAATTCGATCAGGTAACCAACATGTTATTTGACTAATTGAGAAAGACAGTTGGTGGGTTGAATCAGTTTTCTGTAAACATGACACTTCCTTATTTATTCATGGGATAGCTATCCATATAATAGGAGATCTCCCGGCACAAGCCAAGATGGGTAATTGCCCTTCAACAGGTACCAATCATCCACGTGCTTTCTGTAATGTAAAGAAAATACGTTTTGAAAGCAATAAATTAACATACTTATATCTATTCAAAGAAATAGCTAGAACTAATGAAGATTTTGAAGATTCTTCTATTGAACGAAAATTAAATTATATTTCTTTCCCGTCTCCTCTTAGCATAGAGCCCGCGCACTTAACTCTCGAGAACTTTTTTTCCCGTTATATCAAGTTACTTCTAACGAAAGGAGGAAAGTACAATATCAAAGAAAGTGCTGATATGAATAGGTTTTAAAGATGTCTCAATTAACTATGATAAAAGGTTCAATGAGTCAAGATATACATTAATTAATCCAGTAAACAATTTAAAATATATGGCTGCAGAGGAAAAATACCAGCAACTTTGTTTTTTTTGCTTTTGTTTATCATTTCTGAGCAAACTGATAAATTAGATTTACACCAATCGTCTGTTTCCGGCACTATCATTTTAATACAGTTGCTAACCATTATCTTGGTCCATCTCAGAAATTCCTTGGTTCCAAGATCTCTTAAGGATTTGGTTAAAAGTATAAAAAGTACTGCCGTGAACTTATTCAATTCGGGGATTGCTAATCACAAAATGCTTCTACAAACGCGAATGCACTTTCCTTCTCACACCCAACAAGATAGTGAGTATAAATGTCTACCTTCAAGGAACTCTAACTTCCAGTTCGAGAGAATTAGGGAGTTGTGGAACAAATTCTGGGTACCTAGTAAAGAACTATTCGAAATATGAAATACAAAATTTATGCTGTATGTTTGTTTTGATCTTACATCAAACATTTTACTATTCAAGGTAATTCTGTCTTATTCTTATGGGAAACTCTTTGATTCCAGTCTTAACCCTGCTTTATTTAAAATTTTAAAGCTAATGGTTTACGCTATAACTGATTCCAGAGCCACCAAAATATTATTTTTCAAGGGGGCATATCTCAAAAAGTCTGCCAAGGAAATAAAAATTTCTTTAAAAAAAAATACTGGTGGAATCCCTGTTTATATATCAAAAACAAAAAGATGTGGATTAATTCAGTTTTACTAGGAATTTGATCTGAGTCACTATGCTTTCATACAGGATATGACAATTAATAAAGATATTTTCGAGAAGACTTTCAATTTGGTAACAATTTTTTCCAAATGGTCAACTACCAGAAATGAACTAATCAATTTAGATGATATTGGACAAGTTTTTCGAGCTTTGACTCATGATGTTTAACGATATATTCTGAATAGCCATTCCGTAAGAAGTTTTTTAAGTTAATTCTTAGATAGATAACAGACAATAAGAACTTAACATAAAAAATCTTATTTCTGAGCAAAAACTAGAAAGATGTTAATATCAGTAACAATAAAAATTAACATTTAAAGTATTTATCGATCAAAAAATGAAAATAAAACTTTAAGCATACATTGTATAGATAGTAAATTAAAAAGAAAATTAATAAATCCTTTATCAATTTTAACATAATAATCTTTTCAAGAATTAACTATCAGAGCAGGACTTGAGAAGATTAGTATGGAGAAATTCCGCTAAGAATGGTATTTATTTCTCAGTGTTCATTAACTATCGTATTTCCAAACTAAAAAGATTAACACGGGAAACGGAACCAAAATGCCGTTACAGTCAAATTGCCATAGTAATCTTCTGAGCTTTACACTATGTGAAAATTGATCGAAAAGATTAGTATGACAATACTTCATTTTGAACTGTGATAACTTCCCAGACTCAAGATTAGTATGAAGTCGAAAGATTTTTTAAACTTTAAAAGATTATTATGGAAACAATTAAGAGCTTCTGTTTAAAGAGTTATATATCATGGACTAGTGTTATACAGTCAAAGTCAAAAAATTTGCATGCGTTTCTATTTTAGAAGCGGATTTCCAATTTTTTGAACTTTTTTTTCTAAAAAAAAAAGTAAATAGAATTACAAATATATACTGAAAATTGGTAAAAAATATGCAAAACTGTAGCTAAGAAACTGTAGAATAGTAATTGTAAAAAAAATATAAAAATCAAATTAAAATAGCTCTAAAAATTGCAAATTAGAAAACAGGACTTATTTCTGTCGCAAAAAAAAGTCCCTTTTGCAATGTTTTAAAGAAAAATCATCCGGAAGCAGTTTGTAGTAATTTTTTAATTATGCACGGTTCAGAGGTGTTTAGGGAGTATTTCTTCTAAATTTCAGCAAATTCCGAAAAGTCTTTAGGTTTTACTATCATTAAGAGTAAGACCGTATCGAAAACATTCCGAAAAATATGTCGATTACTTTTTTTATTTTATGGAACAATAGTAGAATTAGCTTTTAAATACCAGAAAAAAAGACTTTTTGACATCTCCAATCATCGGAGATGTCTAAAATATTAAATTCTAGTTTTTATCCGTATCGAAAACAAAGGAAGACGAGAGAAAAAAAATTCCCAAGCATTCTAGGAATGTAATCCCAGTTGGAAGGATATATGATACCATATTCGAACGAGTTTTTTTTTGGAAATCCTGAAAATTAGGGAGAATATTTTCCTTTAAAATGGGATCATATCCAACAAAAAAGATTCCCAAAAACTGTTTCCCGATCATTTTTCCTTGAAACATTAAAAAAGGGACTTTTTTTTTGCAACAAAAATAAGTCCTCTTTCCTAATTTGGAATTCTTAGATCTATTTTAATCTTTTTTTCATATTTTTTTTACAATTGCAATTCTACAGTTTCTTAGCTACAGTTTTGCATATTTTTTATCAATTTTCAGTATGTATTTGTAATTGTATTTAGATTTTGTTTTAAAAAAAAAGTTCAAACAATTTCATATCCGCTTCTAAAATAGTAACGTATGCAAATTTTTTGACTTTGACTGTATAATATTAATATAGTAATCATAAATAATTCAAAATAACTTCAAAAATTGAGAAATTATGAAGAATTTCCAGATAATTAACATAATGTTCACTAAAATTAGTATAATAATCATAAAACATCCAAATCATTCAAATTAACTTCATACTTTGAATTTCAAAAAAATTAAAAATAGAGGTAGTTTCCTTTTTTTTTAGTCTAGATCACCGGAAAATCAAAAACTGTCAAAATTTCATTTTTTTTGTCAAGTTACCCAGGATTTAATAAAAAAGGAAATTATAAAACAACACAAAATGACATTAGCAAAAAAACAAATACGAATTTGTTCAGCATTGCTAAATTCTGCTGACCTATCAAAGGAAGAGAAACCAGATCCACAATTTGACCTGATTCCAGTAAATGATTCAGACAATCCAAATCTCAAAATTATCCTAAATGCAACAGAAATTGGTCCTCACGGTGTAACCAGTAATTTAAAAGATCATTTATAAAATCAAGAGAGTAAGAAAGATAAAAGAGATTATGAAATTCAAGAAGTTATAGAAGTTGAAACAAATAAACATGAAACAGATAGTAAAATAGATGACGTATTTGCATATGGGGAAGAAAAAGATACACATGTTACAGAAGAAGGTTCAGATGAAGAAGGTTCAGATGAAGAAGATGCTGATGATAGAGATGATAATACTCTAAGTTATAATCCAGAATCTGAGTCTAGTGATGGAGATTTTCTGAAAGAAGATGACGGATGGTTTAGAGACAATGAATAGGGAAAGGATGATTCAAAGTTGGATAACGAGCCTGAAGATAAAGATTATACCAAGGCTGAATTGTTTCAAATCGGGCATTATTGCTTCAAAAGATTTAAATTTGTTGATAATAGAAGGTTTTATTTAGTTAATTGGTGGGACAGGAAGGGAAGATTTTTTTACCCGTTGGCAAATCCCCCTAAAAATTACAAATTTGTTAGAAATGGTAGATTTTCTCACTATCTATTCAAAATATATGTTAGAGAAATTTTAGCGTTTGACAGAAAAGAATTAGACGGGAAAAAGATTGACCATGAAGAAATTTTAAGTAAACAGCAAAAACATAAAATTATAGCAGATATGAATCCACAAGATTGGAAATGTTTTTTAAAGAATGAAGAAATTAGAAGCAAATTTGATCAAATGTTAAGCCCAAAAAAGGAATTCATGGAAATAAAAATCAAGGAAGAATTAAAAAACAAATCACATATATTTAAAAACAAAAAAACATTGAATTTAATTGAAGATAATGAGGATAAAATAAGATTTCTAAATAAAGATGAATTTGAAAATATTACAGAGAAGATATTCATTCCTAATTATTTGGATTCGTATGATAACACATCTTATTCCAAACACTATAATAACCTAAGCTATAATGGCATCACGGATTATTACCGTGTTAAAAATTGGGAAGAAAGCAAACAATTTGATGTACAAAATAAATCAAATACTCCTGAAGAAGAAGAACAAGATGAATGATTCTAAATCTGAATCTGAATATGAAGGTGATGATGATTATGAAAATATAAAATATCTCAATTATAACAATGAAAATCAAGATTATAACAATCACAATCAGGATTATAACAATGACAATAAGGATTATAACAATGAAAAGCTTCATTATAATAATGAGAGTAAAAGATATTACAATTACGATAATGAAAATCAAGCCTATGATAATGACAATAAAAAATATTACAATTATGATAATCAAAATTGACTTTATAACAATAATAACGTTCAAAATCTAGATTTTATTTTCTTTATGATAAATCAAACCTGAAAGGGAATTTTTATCAACTCAGCTCCCAAAAATAATTTGAAGTAAGCTGAGATCCTTCAATTCAAATACAAACAGAAATTGTTGCAATTTAGGCAACCAAAAATATCCATAATTTAGATCAAAATAAAAATCCTAAAACTTTCCAAGACTTATCAAATTCTTTTCGTGAAACTCTTGAAACTAAGATGATTTAATATCAAAACAATCCTGCGCTTACAAAGGACCAGTGAAACTGAATCTAAATGTTGAAGAACCACAAGAAATATCAAAATCTTTAAAATCCATGATGTTAAAAACGAAAAAAAACAGCCTTCTTTTTCTGTCAGGTAGTGATTTAGACACGTATGAAAACAAGGATTCAAGATCTATTTTGAAAAAGTACAAACAAGCTCATGCCGAAAGCGATGAAGTTAATCATTTCTTCTACCCTAATATATTCTGCGACTATATGAAAAATCACTATTTTAGTTTGTTATATGGAATTATCAAAGAATTCAAAGAAAATTTTGTTACAGATTTGAATAACCCAGGCAAGTCATTTGCGACATAATTCTTTGTTCGTCTATTTCTATGAAAGAACTGGTTATAATAAATTGGTAAGTTTATTTAGTCTAGATGGATTCAATTGTGTTGCATATAAAATGGGTAAACTATTAATATACAATACCAATGAGTTATTACTTAGTACAGTATTTTTTTATTGTTGAGTATTACAAATTAGGAATTGAAATATTAGAGGTTGGAAATATGAATTTTCTTGATTATGACTTATTAAAAAATCCTCCTTCTCAAAACTATACCTACCTTGCTGAAATATTGATAACAATGATGGATCGAAATGTTGGTCATTTGAAAAAGAATTTTAATTAACAGAATTATATCGTAGAAAAATCCAATGCTTCAATAAATCATATTCACGACAAAAATACAGAAGATATGGATGCAAATAAAATTTTGAATAGTGTTGCATTTATTGCAAATGAATTCATTAATACAGCGGATTATGAATCAACTACAGAAAACTTCCCAATAAGTAACGACGAATATATTAATTTCATCAAAGGGAATAAAAGGAAAATCACCTCAAAATTTAATCAAAATTTCTAATTAGAAGAAGATGGCTTTATAGATCATCACAAGGAAGGTAAAAAAAAAATAGTACTCCCACCATAAGAGGTTATTTGTAAGTTGGTAAAAGAAATTCATATCCAATTGGAAGAAAAATTTCCTTTACCAATTATTAAAAAAAATATTTGCTAAAGGAACCTTTTCTTATTTCTGCAAAATATTATAAAATTACTGCAGGGTTGTTCACTACAATGATGACAATTTCAAACAAACCATAGATAAGGGATAGAATTTTTGAACAATATCAGGAATCAATTGCAAAATACCTTTCACTATTACAAAAATTACCAGATCTCAAATCCAATCGAAAGAATTCAGCTATATCCAAAAAAGAATATCCTTCATTCGAATTATATAATTTTTCTGAAGGGAAAACTAAACCATTCTTATCAAATGGTGTTACCAGTTTCTATTCATATAGAAATTACAATTTGAAAGATGGTATCTTGATATTAGATGATATTGAAAAAAACAAATTCATAACAAGGATGTAATTCACAATACTGACCTTGAAAATAACCAAGGTTGTATTCCAACATGAAATATTTTGAAAAACGGCTTGTATAAAGTTTCAAAAGCAATCTCTGCAGGTGCAGATCCAATGCTAAAAGTTAATTTGAATGACAAAAAGAAAATATTAAGAGAACTAATTCAGCCAGAATTCTAGAAACTTCAACTTCAGATTGACTATAATTCATCCAATGTAACAAATAAAGTACAGCTGAAAAACTTTAAAACTTCTTTACTAAATATCCAGAAGAAATCAATTGAACATGAAGAAGTAATTCATGTTGAAGCATATTTGGGTGAGGCTGACAGATTGGAGTCTGAAAGGAAATTAAGAATAGCAAACGAACAACAATGGATAGTTTTGATGGAAGCTAAGAAAAAGATTTAGGCCAAACCAAAAAAAAGAATTTTTTGAAAGACAAAGTAAAAGTATCCCACATCCGAGCAAAAGAAGAAAACCCCAACTTTCAAAGAATTAGGAAGTCAAACAAAATTATCAAGAAGCTTCAACAGTTTCAAAAAGAAGAAGCAACACAAAACCTGTTTAAGAAGAAAAGGAAGATCCCGAAGAAGAAGAAGAAGAAGAAGAAGAAGAAGAAGAAGAAGAAGAAGAAGAAGTAGAAGAAGAAGAAGATCCAGAAGAATATGAAAAAGAATATGAAGGTGAACAAGATCCAGAAGAAGATGAAGAAGAATAAGAAGGAGAACAAGAACAAAATAATTATGAAAATTTAAAAAAAAAAAAATTCAAATTCAAACCAAAGCAAGCTATGAAGAAGCCAAATAAATCCAATTCAAATTTTAAAGCATCTTCCATTCTATAAACTTCATATAATAATAAATCAAAATCTCATAATCAAAAGGAAAAAGGAAGAACAAATTGAAAAACTGTCGTTTATGAAGTTGCAGACAGTTCTTCTGGAGATGATCACACTAATTTTAACGATAGTGACGATGCTTCCTTGAAAGAAACCGATTTTGATCTTATTGAATCAATTACTAGACCAAATACCAAATAAAAACCTAAAGTTATTCCCAAATCAGTTACTAAAGCTACTCCTAAATCAAACAAAAAATCAATTACTAAAGCAAATGCAAAAGGACATACAAAAGAAAATACAACAGGAAATACAAAAGCAAATACAAAAACCAATAAAAAAAAGTAAGATGAAATCCAAGGTGTTCAATAATGAAAGGTTTTAAACTAATATAAAAACGTTCGTTTTCGAACATTCAAACTTTTCTCAATTTAGTTTTATGTTACCAATGGTCCATGTAGATTAAAAAGTATTTTATAAAAATAGCTAAGAGATTTTTACCTTTTCTGATCCTTTTCAATTTTGTTTATCTGATTTATTTCATTTGAGCAATTCGAACTTATTTTTAATAATTTTACGTTTTGTTGAACTTCATTTAACATATTTTGACCTATTGTAACATATAATAAATAATTTGAATGGCTTTGTTTTTGATTTAGTTTATTTTCGTCTATTTTAAATGATTTTAATTCTTTTTAATTAAGTGAGATTCCAATTTAATTAGGTGTAATTGTTTCTGACTTATTGCAATTCTGTTCATTTTGTTTCTAGATTTTTTGAGCTGCTGATTATGGCAATCTTGCTCAGCATTTGAATTTTAATATCATTTATTTATGAACTTGATGTGCCAGTTAAATAAATAGACAGTTCTCAATTTTTCAAATAAATATCACTTTGCTACCTTTTATCAAATAAAAGTCAAAAATATTACAATAGATAATGTTCATTATATTTAGGCTAAATTAGTTTTTGTGAAAGTTCAGATTTCCGTCGCGTATTAAGAAGCTCCCGGGTTACAAAACAAGTGATCCGGATCCATCAAACTGGTTTTGGTTAAGCCTTTGGTTTTCTCTATTTTTTTAAAAGTAAAATTGTTGGCTGGTGTTTTTTGCAAAATTTGAAAAATTAAATGTAAAAAACGAACTATGAAATTAGCGACGCAATTTCATTGTGTTAAATTACAGGTTTTGTGTTGTAAATTCTCAACAATGCGGTGAGGTGACAACACAATTTTCAGATAAACTTAAAATGGGGTCTGTACGCAAAAATATATGGACGCGGATTCAAATCCTTGGAGTGGTAAAGGGCAAAATCCGTCTATCGAATTTTGTATAATTTTTTGGATTTTTCAAATAATGTATGTGCAATGCGAATGTCAGAGTTTTCAAAACTTTTGCATTGCTGAAATTTTCCGGGTCTTTGTATGGGAAACTTGAATTTTCCGGAATCCCGCTATACATAACGTTTTCGCAGAGTAATAAACATCTAATGGGTAGACACATTTGTTCTGAAATATCTCATATTTTTTTTTTTCTTTTCGGACGAAGCTGTAGGAGAGGAATATGTACAAAAAGTACCAGTTGCGGGTTGCAAGGACGCATTTTAAATGCAATTAAAATCCAACTTCAATTTGTCTGTTATTCATCCATACACTCCATTTCCATCAATATTCCCCCAACCTATTTTTAACTTTGCTTAATTTGTCGTATCATCCAAACACCATAATTGTGGATCATCTCAGACTAAAGTTTTCTTTTTAATCTACTATTTTATCGGTAGTCAATATCGCCAGAACGTCCCTAGTCTAGGTAGGTCAAGCCTGCGGCCTCAAAATACAATATATCAGGTTCCGCGCAAAAACATCTATCTCGAAGTTCAATGATGCAGGCTCCTAAATTAGTTTTTCATGCTAATTGGTCCAGCATTTAGTCCTCTGAAGTATATCTCAACTACACATTTTTTTAATTGTAATTTTTATTCATTCTATATTAATCAATAAAATTCAATTATGTTTTTCATTATTCCTACAATTATTGCTCTTACTGATTCACAATCGTACCATCAGATTCAGCAAATTATTCAATTAGTGATCAAGAAAAATGTACATCGATTCAACAACAACGAGATTCGTATTTCTTATTTCGACAAAATAATCAATTATGTTCAAAACGTTTTAACCAGATAAGCGAATTTCAATGGCCTCAGAAGATCTACTTAACAGTCAAAAATTAAAAGGGTTCTAGCTTATTGTTTTACCAGTTATAGGCAACCATAAATTATATATGTGTCTTTTAATGCTAAATTTATTATTACATTTTATAAAAATCAACTTGGATTATTTAATTTTTTATCTCAAGATCCTCTATTGCAAAAACTTTATATTAATATATCAAAACATTTTCAAATCAAAGCAAACTTCAGCCTATATATTTAGAAAATCATAAACAACAATAAAATAAGATCTCTTTGAATAATCTTTTTTTAACAATTCGATTTCCTACTCATATTGAACAATCATCTAGATCAGCAAAATTTTTTTTAGAAATACAAACTATTCTTAAATGATTGCCATTTTGATTTTACAATATATTATTTATTCAAAACTTCAATCAAATAGAAACCAAACAGTATTGAATCGATTTAGAAATCAAAACAATAATAATCAAAGGATCAAAACCTTTTTTATTCATTTAGAACAGACGAATGTCGACTTTATTATTGAATATTACAATTATGTTTTCAATGGAAAAAAGGTACTCCGCCTCTTGAATTTACTAACAATCTGAAAACAAATATTTATTATAATAAATTTTAAAACAAAATGATTTATCGCATCACCAAAAAAGAAGTTATTACTCCTAATCAAGTAATTTCCACTTCAATAAAATTAAAAGTAAAACACATGGATATCCTCTTACTAATAAAGCATTTTACAAATTTTCACTAAATACCAATGAAATTTCATATTTTTTACTTTAATCTTCTTTTATGTAGCTAAGACAGCTCTCATAACTGCAAATTTGGCCCTTTTTTAATAGCTGTTAAGTGAGGTCTTTTGAGCACTAGCAGTATTGAGGGACCTTATAGTTTCGATTAGATTTTGTTTTTGATCGAAAAAAACGTTCAATAGATTTTTTAATTTTTGAATTTTTGTGATGGTTGGTCAAATTTACTTCTTATGAGATATTCAATATTAGTTTTACCAATTCATTAAATCCAATTTCGTATTTATATGCTATTAATTATCTGGTTTATGTGCTTCTTTTTTTATTTTAATCATCGAATTTTTGGTTACTATATAAGATAGTAATATTTTTGTTTACTTATGAATTAAAGATATTTTACTTTACTAAAAAATTGTTTAAATTTTCACTCTTTATTTTCTATGGTAGAAAATGCTGAATTGCTAGTTTTTACCCAATGATTACTATTTAATCTATTTATTATAATGTTTTCTTTATACTCATTTTTTGTGTACAGCCCTTTTAATTGTAATACATAACAATTTTTTAATTTTATTTTTCGCCAACTTTTTGGAAAAGATCAATTGCGTGTAGGCTTAGTCATCAAGTCTCACACAGTATGTATAACCCCGGAACAGGGAGATTCGCTAACTTGAGCGTGAAATAGTACGTAGTTACTACCATTCATTGTATTTCAAACCATTGTTTAACTATTCAGCAAAACATAGCTAATTGAAATGATAACCAGTTATCAATTAAAATAACATACATATAAATTATATGAAAAATATGGGAGGTAACTGCCCTTTTCGTATTCGTAGCAAAAAAGAGCGGGTAGGCGATATTTAGAAAACATTGATAAAACTAGTAATTGGAAGTTGACTTCCCATACGATCGACAAAAACTTGAATACAGGTATGCTGTAGGAGACTCTAGGTTATTGTAAGAACAAACAAAGAGAATTGAGTACATTCGCGAAGGTCACGGAACTTGGAAGAAAGAATAAATAATTTAGAAAGAGAATGTTATGGTTCATTAGAGATGGATAGGGAAGTTCTAAAAACGCACAGGATTGAAGTCGTACAATAATCTATGCTATCTTAGAAACTCTAAAACTAACATAGACCATTTGGCTCTATACAAATAAATGAATAAAGTTTTTAACACTCGGCATGACAGAGTTCCGCATTATAAATATTAACTTATAATACTTTGCAATAATTGCAATGTTCTTGTGTTCTTCCTAGACGGTATTCAGCATCTTTTTTAAAAAGGGAAAAGGTCTTAAAAATTTCTAAAATATATTACCAAGTTTGTAGTTATTACCAAGATCTTGATAGGTTGCAATACACATGTATCTCATTACAACTTATATGGCGAAACTGTGTTTGTGTAACACAAGTACAATTTTTTGCATTTGGTGTAACACAAATTTCATTTAATTTTTGGTAATGAAAAATTTAAATATTGAATAATTAAACTAATATAAGAAGATGAAAAAGAGAATGATATTTATTAGGGAGAATAAGATACAACATATAGAATAAAGGGAATTAATTAACAATAGCAGAAAATTATAATAAATGTCAGAAAAAAAAATCTTATCGACCATAGTGAATTTCTTCAAAAGTTATCGCTTCTCAAACAAGCCTTGTTGGCACTATTTAACTGATTAAATCCCGTAGGTGTATTTATATATATATAACAATCCTGTACTTTTTCTCCTCTAAAGAAAAATCTTCTTCTTCTTCTGTTCCAAACATAAGGACGAATCATTTTTATGAATCAGGAAGAAAGAGCAATCTTAACTCTTCATACTAATTCAAATTTCGAACTCAAGAAGTGTGTTACGACACCCTCAGCTGGGTTTCTGAAGGGAAATAAAATTACCATACTAAATCAAAAAAGTCACGCTGATATTGATCAATTTGGCTTCAGTTTCGTAAAGCTGATATACACCACTGATGCTATTATAGAACGTATTTACATTAATTTACACATAAATTAGCAGCAATCACAGTCATCTACTTAGATTTAATTAGAAAAAACAATCGAACCAACACACACACAACAAATAGTTATATCAAAAACAATCAATAAAAATCTTAAAATCAAGAGTACTAACGTTCATTATAATTAGCCTACTAATAATACTTATAATAATAGCAATATAATCATCATCTTAATCAACTACACGTAATCACCATCATAGTTCATAACTGTTGGAAATAATAGAGAACTCTATATCCTAGGGTATATATTGGTACTAACACCATAGGTGGTGAAGGTCTAAAAGACACGTATCTATAGTAAACGTAAAAGGATTATGTATCATACAATAATGTGTGTACACTATGTATAATTATGATTAGAGATGCATAATTAGGAATAAATATACATATTGTTGCATAAAGTTGCATTAAGTTGCATGAATAATACATCAATTTACATGACCTTGCATGAGTCTGTGCACAGGTACACAGATAGTCGTGTATCATGTGATATTATAGTCACATCTCATAGGTCATGTGTGCTTACGTCAGATATAACGCAAAAGTTAGAAAAGACCTTGAGATTTGTACCAACCACAGTCGTAGAACCTTTAAGAGCATATTAAAGATAAGCCAGTCGGTACGAGGAGAATTAAAGAGGAGTTAGGATTTAGCGTCTATCCGGATACAAGATAAATCCGAGAGGTCAATCGGATGCAGGCAGGGACGCCTTCTTGATGGCTGGATTGGTTAAGCCTAGTTTCATGTGAGATAAGGTATAGTTCTCACTGCGTATACCGAATTGTCTCGGAGTAAACAGGAGACTATTGGAGATAGTCCCGTAAGGGATCTATTGCGAGTACGTCTTCGGGATTAAAGATTATTCCCGGAAATTAGTGCGATTATCTACCCCACTGTAAAATGGGCTCATTGGTTTTACTATGTCAAAATTGAAACGTAAATTTCAATTGATTTCTAATCAAGTTTTCAACCCGTTTTACAAGGTAAACTTGATTCCCACCCTGATTCTACGAAGGAATCCTGGTACTTTTGGGAATTCCAGAGAGTTCTCGATAGTTCTGCGGGACCCCGTTGGAATCCTGAAATAATATAAAAGGCATCGATTTCCTCTTATTTTTTTATATAATTTATTTAGTTTTCTTTGGAGATCATCGATTCGATTAGCACGAGTTAATTGATTAATACATAGTTTGTAAGTACGTAAAATTTATATATTAGATTTTGTAAAATGAATGAAAATGCACAACAAGTTGCAGAAAACTTTTCGCAATATCAGCAAGGTTGATAATCGAGCTGTAATCTAATAGTAAAACTATAAGGCCTGTATAGATGATTATCTCAATAAGCAAAATAAACATATAAGTGGCGCGGGGTTACCCTACCTGGCTCGTGGGCATAATATGTAGTTAAACCTGTACTGTACCTAAGAGATTTTATGAGGTATCTTCAGTAAAAAAGGTAGGGTAACTAAACAATTTTTGCGGTGTATTTAGCAAAAATGGGATGTCAATATCAGACTGTTGGTCGGGTATTTACCACAAAGTGGGTTGCCCTTAAAATATGAAATTTTTGAGATTTGTGATGTTTCTGGTACCATTACGACCAGTATCCTACAAAAATTCAAATTTGTTGATTGAACCCCAAGATCTTCTCCTTATTTAAATCTTGATGGGTCCAAAATCACACTTAATGATAAAGATAAAAATCTTTATCAACAATTCGTTGGTTCATTACTTTGTCCAGCGACTCATAATCGTCTAGATATTGCTTTTGCTACTCATGAACTAACCAAAAGTATGTCTTGTCAATCAACAAATGATTTAATTAGGGCTAAGGACCTTCTTAGATACCTTAAAGGATCAAATAACTTTAAGTACAAATTTGAATCAATCAACGGCAAAACAATTGATCTTTACCCAAATGCTTCTTATTCTACATACAGTACTGCAGGTTATGTTCTAACATATCGTGGTAATAGGGTATCTTGGAAGTCATCGACTGTTGGCCCCACCCACCCTTTACCATCTTTTGAAAAAAAAATTATGGGAGCCACAATAGGTGCAGAGATTATCTTTTATTTGATTTTTTTCATAAAAGACATTGATCCTGAGATTACACATTATTCACCTTACAATATATTCATTTATAATGCTGGCTTACTCTACAAAATTAACACTTTTGAAAAGGTTAGTCTTCCGTATCCAAGACACATAACAATTAGGTTAAAACTTCTATATGATATTACAAAGTTTAAGTTATTAAAAGTTTCTCATATTTCTGGTAATAATAATCCTGCCGATATGTTTACAAATCCTTGGAAACTTCAAAGCTCCAACACTTTCTTAAAATTTTAAATTTTTAAAACAACATTACTTTTAGTTTTTATTATGCCTCAAACTTTTGTTTAACACTCAAATATTTAGTTTCTTGCTACTGCAGACTTTTCTGACTTTAGCCTTACTTTTAAAAATATTTCTTTCCTTTTCGTCCTATTTTCCATGTCAACTCACGTGGGTTTATATTCATTTTCTTTTTAACTAATAATTTACTAATTTCATTCAGGATTGCCAGGGCATGTCAAGATATTAGTCTTTCGGGGGCAGGTTACTCATTGTGTCACACAATTGATGACCTTACCCTCTTAGACTGCCACATCCTATTCATCATTTCACCAAGTTTGAATCGTAAACTCTTCCTTGATTCTTGATATATAAATACACGAAAATACCTTTATTCTCTCTCCCTCGGGGAAAAAAGATCAAGGACTTCTTTAATCTGAGCTTATATTTTCCAGTATATCTGCTGCCAATCTCAAGGTGTTTTCAACTGTGTACGATAAACATGACGTACGCACACATATCCTATGTCCTGTCAATGTAGTATCACTTGATATACGACTACCTCTGTACCTGTATATAGACTCATGCAAGTTTAAGTAAATTGATCTACTCTTCATGCAAGTTAATGCTACTTTATGCACTGGATGTATATTTAGGCCTAATTATGCTCCGTCATGCATAAACGACCATGATGAATGCACGTTATTGTATAATACACGACTCTGTGACGTCTACTCTGGATAAGTGTTTTTTAAACCTTCACGACCTATAGTGCTAGCAGCGATATATGCCCTAGCGTATAGAGATGTGTATTATTTCAGACAGATGAGGCTTCGGAAGTATTTGAAATCATGAAGTGTTCTTCTACGATTGGTTGTATTTAAGCTTGGGATATAATCCAATATAAACAAGAATTCTCAGCAGGCTGTATAAGGTGAATGGTCTTAACATCAGCTAAATTTTCCACCAAATATGATGTCTCTCAAAATAAAAGCAGATGAGCTTCAAAGGAGAATCTTTCAACAATCTTTAGAAGTTTATTGTTTTTCTTCTTATAGTGATTAGTATACGGTGAGGGACTAGAAAATGAATGGAAGTGGGCTGTATTAGAAGGAGCTAAACCAGGATGATGGCGGAAAGCAAAATTCTCATTAGGTTTATATCCGATGGCTGGTTCATGGCAATATTCTAATTTCAAATCAGGGTATCGTTTTGTATAAATTAATTTAAAACAATCTTGAAAGGTTTTCTCGTAGAGGTTATGGAAAAAAAACATGTTTTTGATAAGCTAGAAGGAAGAACATATGTTGAGAAGCATCAGGTAAAATAACCGATTGTAGAAGAATTTACAACAGAAGAAGAATTATTAATATTATTATAACTATTATTTTAATTATTATTATTATTCTAAGCTATAATATTATTATCGAAAGAGGTTTCAGACAAAACAGTGCTTTTCATTGCAGAAGCGTGTACTGAAAGAGTATGCGCCTTATCATTATGATTTGCCAGCCATGAGATACATTTATCATAATTTGAAGATTTATTATCCTTCGTACCACTATCTAACATCTGAATTCTGTTTCTGGAGTAGTATGGATAATACCTATATAATAATAATAAAATCTTACGAAAGATAAATTTAATGACGATTCAATAGCGCCATGTTTCCACGGTTCTTTACTATCAGATGTAACAGGAGAATGAAAAAGTAATTTCTTATTTGGAAAGTTTTCGGAAATTAACCAATCATGAAAGTAGTCTTGTTTTAGTTAATAGGAGAATATATCTCAAAATACAATAAAGCAACTTCTTCACTAGAATTGGTAGTGGTTTTTATCATTTCAACTGACCGAAAAAAAGTTGAACGAAAAATAACTTCACAGTAAAGTACTTTATTTCCTTGTATATCTTAAAGAAGACAGTAAAAAGCACGAGAGTCCATTTATAAGCACCATAAAAAGCTCTCCTGTTTTGAGAACTTTATCCAGCAACAATAAAGTCCAACCAGTAAGTTAAACAAATTTGCATTTGAAGAAAGGTATTCATTTTCAAATAGTTGAATACTTCTTGGAAGTGTTGCAGAATCTGTTTTGTTTAATATTAAATAAAAAAGCTCATATATAGCTTTGCACTAAATCATATTACTACTGCTAAGGAACATTTGAGATTTTTACTAACATTATTCTTTGATCAATATCAAATGGTTTAATTAATAGTTCACAAATACTATAAATCATACATTTATCACACTGACCCAGGCCAGGAAAATGTTCCTGAACTCTCACAGAAGTTGTAAAAATCAAAATATTACCATGCATTTTTAAAAATCGAAATATATTTGTTAAATCGTTAAGAGTTTCTTCCAATAAACAAAATTACTAAACGTTATAAGCACAATCATAATCATTTTGACTTGAAAAAATGAATCCAAATACAATGTTATAAAAATAACTAAACATTTCTTTTATACAACATTTAAATCACCTTAATGAACTACTATAATAGTTTAATAATCTATAAATTTAAATTAGAATTATATCTAAAATTCAACAAAAAATGTTTTATTTTTTTTTTAACAAAAAATATATGCTGAAGTACTTTACATTGAACAAACAAAATTTAATCTTTGAAATTGAAACAATTTTAAAGTAACTTTAAATTTTTTTAATAGGTATTTTTACTCTATTAGTTCTTAAAGAAAACAATAACCAAATAAGTTAAGCAAGTATAGAGAGATATTCATAATTTTGTTTTAGCCCTCATATCCGATCTATTGTTTCACTGACATTAGCTTCTTTTTCCTAATTCTAATTTACCCGAGTCGCAAAATAGAAAGGTTCGCAGAAACAATAAAGAAGTTTGATCAATACATGGAAGAACTTAAGCCGACGACACCAAAAATTCTTTGTAAATTAGAACCAGCATTACCTCCAAATTCTTGAAAGACTATTAAATTTAATTTGTTGTAGTTATGTTCTAAGCATTTAGGTCCATTTGGAGAAGCTATTGAAGATTATTGATCACCTTTTGGAAAATGTTCTCGTTCGATCTAAAATGAACCCTTATTAGGTGAATTCATTTTACTAACTAGATTTCTAATAAGTTGCAGTTTAATTAAAGACTGACTTCATATTGTATATGCTTTTTAACCGGTAAATAAGCTGTGATTTCTTTTATTAATATAGAAAAACTATGGTATAGAAAGAAAGGGTTGGTTAATAAACTGAAAGAGAGAAACCACAAAAAAGAGATAATTGATATTTGGACGGAAAACAACGGGCAGGTCCAAAGGAAGGCGACACTGACATTATAGGGAAAGATAAACCAAAACAATATAAATTTCCATAAAAATAAACTGTTTACTAGGTGAGTCTAAAAGAGATGTCAATGATGTAGGCTCTAACTACCTTGCCTAATCATTTTACAGTAAAAACAAATTTCTCTAACCAGCTGTGATAGCAGAGTGATCCAAGACCTTTAAGTTATATACGCAGAAACCGGATTAGCTAGTAGAACTCCACTTGAATTGTCCCAATTAGAATTGCTCTGCTATCCCTGAGCTTTGATGAGTTCAAGTGGTAATTGTACCTTCTTGTTTCCTGAGAAAGTTCGTGGTGAACAACAATAATTCTGCCGCCAGTAAAGAACTTGCAAATCAATAATCAAATACCTGGACGGTGCCCGCATATATGTAAAAAGGTAAACTTTCTTAAAAAAATACTTAAATCGTTACGAACTTTACACTTATTATAAAGTTCTTAATTAGAAGGTCCAACAGAAATATGTAAAGACGGCTGAAATCGCGAACAGGGACTAATGTACCAGGACCACAAAATCTGTTACATTTTTATGTTACACAAATCACATTTAATTTTGTTTATCAAAGTTTGGGATAATAATTATTATTATTAATTTAATACGAGAAGCAAGTGATATTTATCAGAAAAAATATCTACCATATAGAATCGAAAATTAATTACAAGCAACAAAGTTTACCCAAAATAAGTAATACCGCTCTGTATATTAAGAACATGGTTAACCCAATCTATAAAAACTAAAGGAGTTTATATATTGTAATCCATTTTAAGCTAAACTATCGCCAGTTCTATTTATTTTAATAGTGGTTAGCCCCATTTATCTGGATTGTGGAAACTGGTTGAAGGACCGCAAGCGTGAAACCATTATCAAGTTTAAGTTACAACTACTAACGTCATCGCGCAGATGGTTCAATGTAATTTTTCCAACTTCCAGTCTCAAATGGTTGGTCTGACGATATGTAAAAAAAGTGTGGCGGATATTGAGGAGATCCTAATATGTCAATGTATTAAACATATTTTCACTTATGACCTTACAACTACGGTGGATAATTTCTATTCAAAGCCATCTCATTTTCAGTCCTTGCAATCCCCCGGACCCGATTCCGTGCCATGATTTCTAAATTGAGAAACTTTTAGCCATTAGATTGGAGTAATCAGGTAATTTTTACACGATTACTTACAATTACATCAGCATTCTAAGCACATTTCAACATTCGCAAAATTTTCAAAACATTCAAGGGATAGGTTCTACTGTAGGGTCTTTAGAGTAAGAAAATAAAGATGCTAAAAATATACACGGTAGCAGGGTTTAAAAGTCTACCTGGATTGTTTCTTTCGGAAAATAGCTGAAATCATCAAGACCTTCAAACTGAATAATAAAAAAAATTAAAAAGTATAATCCAATTGGACTGGATAACGCAGAAACCTGTTAGAAAGCATTTTTTGCTAATGCAGACCTCAAAGCATCAGTTGCGAACAACAATTTATTGGCCTGCTTAATATGCCAGAAACATTACTCATGGTTGCAAAAACTTTCAAATCTGATTAAACATTTGAAAGTGGAAGGTACCAACAAAATGAACTACCGACTTTATTTAAAAAACAGAATATTAGAAACTACAGCTGATAACGAAATTGGAACGTACTTCGACTTTGCATCAAACTTGGCAATTCCTTATTCCAGCGAGACATTAAACATTTAACTAAATTACTTATTATTAATAACAGTTTATGTTTTAGGTGCATTGATGATCCGTACTTTCGCTCAGTATTGAAATATAATTCATCATCGGGAAACTGTTTAATTAAAATCAATGATAGACTTGCATGCTCAAAAAAGATAAAATTGCAGGTACAATTGGTTCATCCCATTAGTTTTAAAGTATATTAAAGACGAAAATATTTTGATGTCAGTGACGTCTGAAGAAGGACTAGTAGTGATCACAGCAGTTATATTGTAGTGGTTGGTCCTGTTCACATTCCCAAAAAAGCCAAACTGTTGCTACCAACATTTCATTACCATTGGCCCTTAAACCACTTGTGTCATCCGATAGAAATAGTCTCCCTGCCTCTATTGTGAAAGTATATGACAAAGCTCTGATTAAGGAGATCATTGGCATTACAACAGGTAATGCTTCAGCGAACTACGTTATGATAAGAAAGCTCATCCAGGAACATATGTGTGGCTTCACTCCCAATGATATGCATGTGCGATGTCTTTGCCATACAATTAACCTTATTGTTTGTGACTTTAAAAAAAAACTCCCTCCACAGCCATAAATCTTCTCCACCAGTGTCTACTCACTTTTCTCAATTTTAAATACATTCACGGAGGCTGTGATCCCCTGATCTTATTGATAAAATAAAAGAGCTATCATTGTTTTTCTAAGCACAAACAATAAGTGTCATATTTCCGGCACTGTGTCAGGAATAGGGCTACTGCAACTCGTTTATACCAAATAATGTTTCTACAAGATGGAATACTACTCTCGGGATGATTAAGAGCTTTCTCCGTTTGAAAACACCTCTTCTTCAGTTTTTTGTTAGCACCGATGTGATGATTATGGCAGCCCAAAGAACAAAACTGTATTTTCTTGATTTTTCAGCTGGTGAGATTGACGAATTAGAGTTTGTAGTTGGAAGTTGGTTCCTTTTTAAAATTCACCGAGACTGCGAGAACTTCGCAATATCCTACCCTTTTTTGTTTTTATCGATGGTTCGTACAGATTGGAGCACATGTTAAAAGGGCCAAGACAACTTTGGAAACTAGCAGCAAAATTACAAATCAATTCACTGGCATCATGAAAGCATTTGCAAAAATATCTCTAAAATACGCCAAATATTTTGCTTGATAAATCAAAAATATCATTGTTCTTATGGCTTGGTTGGTAATCCAGTGGTAAAATCGTTACTATCTATTGATCAATTAGCGATGTGTGTCAATGTTTAACAAGAGTCGTATCAAAGAAACAACATTCCGTCGGATATTGTAACGGGTGATGATATTGCTTTAAATACGTGTGACTTATTTGATCCGCTAACTATGTAGTTTGTGTTAGTAACAAAGAGACAGGCGCTTAATAATGCATCAAATCACGCTACAACACATGAGTCTGAAATGAATTTTTACTCTAAATGGGGCCATTTTACCTGTGAAAGTAAGTTCAAATCGTCCGTTACCAGCTTTATCTGCTTTGCTGATTTCGATTTTATAGATGTTTGGTATGGTATCCGACGTGCGTTCCCGGTTCTTTATATTTTTGTGCTAAAGTTTGTCGCTGTGCAAGCTAGTAGCAAGTCGGCAGAAATGTTTTTTTTTCTATAAGCTAACATTGACCCTGACAATAGAACAAATTTTATGGATGAAACACTCGAATCCCATTTAATTCTCAAGTGCAACGCTGGAGCTGGATCTGTTGTTTTTGCAGACCGACTTCCTTCCCCAAGCGCCCTTTAAAAATTGCCTGAGATCGTATGTATTGCGGATGATATCCATCATAATCCACCCTTTGTCTTGGAGATATTCACCATAGAATTATAAAGTCGGCTTGTTAGTATGTGACCAGGGGATATAATGTATAATTGTACAAGTTTATAAACCTATATCCTGTAAACACGGCTGTTGACGTCAGAACATGTGAATAGTTAAGTCTTTCCAAAAAAGTACTTTCAGGTAAAACAATTTTTGAACGGTATAAGGAGGCGAGCTCCTTCCGGCTAAAACAATTCAAACTTATCAATAAACTACCATAACAATAGTTTTATGTTTTCATTTAAGTTCCCCAACATCTTGATTTTCTATCTTTTCTTCTTTCCCTACTCTTACCTTTTTACTAATAAGAAAAATTTTATGGAACTACAATATTCTTATGGCCTGTGCAGTTTCATCTGATTTGATTTCAAATAACATATTGAAATTAATTATCAACTTCAAATTTATTCAAAATTTCCTGAAACTAAATGTGTGGGTAAGTACTGGTCATGTGAAAGTTCATCGTAACATAACATAATAATATTATAAATAAAAAATAAGCCCAATAAAAATTTATTACACTTATCAGCCGAATTACAACTACTCCAGAAAAATCAAATATTATACAGGCGCTGCACCTCAATTATCCGGAAATACCTCTCTTAACCGTAGTTTTTTCTTCAAAATCATCTAATTTATACCGTGTAGAAGAGTTTTGCATAGTTAACACACACCTTTTAACCGTAAAATTGGCCTTTTTTAATTGCGGTTAAAAAGTATTTTTGTATGAAAGCAAAGCTCATGCACCTCAAAATCCCGATAAAAAGGTTTAATTTCTTAACAGATTTCGATAATTATTTTGATAATTTAAGTTTTATACGAATCTATTTTCCAGCACTTTGTTTAGTATTATTTCTGCTAATTCACTAAATCCTATTTACTATTTATATTCTATAAATCGTTTGATTTTTTTTGTTTTTTTTAGTTATTTGAATCATCGAATTTTTCCCTACTACATAAGATAGTAATATTAGCCTGCCCTTATCAATTAACGATATTCTAATTTATTTAAAATTTTCTTAAATTTATCCCCGTTTATTTTTACTACTAAATATTTTTGATTATTATTTTTTCTTCGAAATGTTTTATTCACTCTATTTATTTTAAGTTTTTGATTATAAATCACTGATGTGAGTATAGGCCTTTTAATTACATTACATATTAGTTTTATTAATTTATCTCCTGCTTTATGTTTATAAGAGGTTCAGTTGGGTGTGTACTCAGTCATGAAATCTCACAACGGGCCTTGGAACCCTTGTAATCTGCACCTCCAATTACAACGGTAACGATACTCGGCGCCTCCATGGGATGGGTGATTGAAATGCCAAACTAATTACGAATTTTAAAATAAAAGAAGATAACAATAAAATTGGGCAGTCCATAGTTAAACTATTGTTATGGAAATCTTTTAAATAAATTGTATTTTCGAAAGGTTGTAGTAAATTGATGCGAAAGAGCAGACACAACTTTGTGAACAACAGAAAGTATATTATTACGTTCATGGAGAGTGTCATACATGAACTTAGCTTATTGGAATTTGATTTATCAAATATGGTTTTTAAACCTATATAATTTTGATTGAACAAATTGATCAATTTTGGATCCTCTGCAATTATTAGATTTTAACTATAATTTGTTTTTGATTTTTGGTTTATTTTATTTTTGGTTTTTAGTTTGTTTAATTGACGTTCTTGTTGTGACAATTAATGCATGTTGTGAAAGGGGTGCACAACTATGGTTTTTATTTTATTTCAAACAATATTGTGGATGGAAATGAATTCAAAAAGCCTTATCTTTAAAAGGCAAGTTCAATACTGTATGGTAAACTTATTTTTATTTTTTAAAGTTGGTAGCGTTTTAGTTACATTTCTGTTTTCTGAAAGAGAAAAAGTAATTTTTGGCTGAAAAGTGGAATTGGTTCATTGGTTTCTTGAATCACATGAAATGCAATTTGGTTAGACTTAATCACCTTTGAAGGTTGGTTTTAAAAAATGATTTTATTATTGAGTTATTTGTTTGTTGGATTGAACTTTTATTTTTATTACTGCAAAGCTCGCTTGTGTTTGCCAGTTGTTTGGATTGGTGAGTTGGCTTATTCACATTCAATTTTGTGTTATTTCGTTTCTCTGATTTGGTTAGCAATTTGAGTGTGATTTAGTTTTCAAATTAATTTGATTTTTTTTTTTACAAATTAATTTTGTTTTCAGATTGATATAAGTAAGTTAAAAACATTTTATTAAATTAATCTAATTTAGTTATTCGTTTTCAAAAATTTTCTTAGTTTATTATATATAATTGTTTATTATTTTATTTGCATTTAATAACAGTATTTCATTACTGTTGTTATTTTATCAATTTATTCTGTTAGTGAATCAAAGCTTTATTTAAGTTTACCTATTACATTAAAGTATTTTTGAATGCCTGGTTTAGGTCTGGAAAAAGGAAGTAGCTTTTTGTTTTCACAAATCGTTTTCATAAATAGTAAAATTGAAATTTATTTTGATAATTAATGGATTACTGATTTATATAAAGGGGATAAATTATATATGACACATAATGCGGATTGACCTATTAGTGCTCAGTACAGACATTAAATTTCAACCTACGCCAAATTGATGTTTTCATAACTACAAACAACTGTCACATGTTGCAAAGGTCACATGCTCTGCCTGATTCCATTTGTCACAGAATGGCTTGTTGAACGTGATTTAAATGCTCCTATCCTAAATTTTTACCACTAATTGCAACAGAACCAAAAATTGGTTGAAGTTTGTTAGTTTTCCACGTGGATTTAATAAATTTCCCAAAAGGGTTTTTAGTGCATAATCTCCCTTGGCATTTAGATATTTGTTATTAAACAAATATCTATTTTGCTAATTGGTGTTTTATTTTTGTAATATTTTTTTACACTTGTTATAGAACAAAAAACACCTTTGTAAATGTTTGTTAAAGGGAGAAAATCTAAATTGTGATTATTGTTGTTAGTTCTCCAGCGATGTGATTCTAAAAATTTTGAGTAATATATATATATATTGGTTTAGAATTATTTACTGATAAAAATGTTTATTACTCAGTTTCAATTTTTTCTATAGATAATTACAGTTGAAGTCAAGTATCCTTACAGAAAATGATTTCTAATACTTTAAACTCAGATTTTCTTCCTAATAAGACTTCAAGGATAGATTCTTTTAATGAGAACATATATCCATTGTCAAGAGCTGAATTGTTTATTTATTTAAATTTACCTCCGAATACAACAGATTTATCGTTAGTAGAAAGAGAACATAAAAGGATTTTATTGTTGATTCATCCAGATAGGATTTCCATCAAGAGTAAGGATAATCAGATATTGTTCAAAAGATATTATCCAGCATTTAAAAAACTTGAAATTGAATTGGTTCAGGTACAAATCGATAAAGAATTAAAACAAAAGGAAGTTATAAATCATGAAATCAGTTCGAAATTAATTTCAGATTTTACTCAAATAGCTGCCTCACAACTATGTCAGCAGTCAAAGTTGAGCAATAAAGCAGATGAATTAAATTCTAAAATAGATAATATTGATAATAATTTTGATGATTCTAAAGATTATGATACTGATAATAATATTTGCGAAGTTAATAGAAATAATGTTACTAAGTATTCAAATTTATCATCAACTTCGAATGTCAACCGAAATTCAACTTCAAGATTTAATACCATTGACATAAAAACAGATTTCAAAAAAGTTTTAGATTCTTATAACAATTCATATAATGATAAAAGAAATAGTAGAACTAAAACTGTGAATTCTAGCATATCAATTAACTCTAACAATTCAAATTTAAATCCTGATTTCTCAGGTCCATGCACAATTCAACAATTCATACATTATTATATTAAGAAATTGAATTATCAATCTTTTCAAATTAATAATACTGAATATTTAAGAACTAAAACTAATTATTCCAAAGTTCCAAGAGGTGAAAGTGGTAATTGTACAATCCAAGCTTTATTTTTCAGATATAGATTATATTTTGATTATAAAGTATTAAATAAATCATCTTCTTTTGATAAAAAATATAAATTAAGGTATACTCTAGATTTATCTCAAATTCCAAAATTTAATATCATTAAAACTTTAATTTATAGATATGAAGAATTACCTTCAAAGCCTTTGAAATATAAATCATTTTTCACACATGCCTTTTTTGATATTAATTTATTAGAATTTTCAGTTTTTAAAATCAAGTCTAACTTTCTATTTAAAAAAGATTATATCTCAAATCTCAATGATGATTATGATATTAATGAAAATAAAATTAATAATAATAATAATAATAAGAATAATAATAATAATAATAATAATTATAATTATAATAACAATAATGAAATTTTACATATAAATTCAAATTCAATAAAAATCAATCATTTATTTGATTCATCATCATTAAAAATTGAATTGAAAATTAATTCCATTAATTCACTTTTTAATCATTCTTTTTTAATTAGATCAAATGATAATCATGAAGAATTAATTATAAAATCAAAAAAAAATTTTAAAGGTAATTTAGATTTTATTAAAAATAAAAAAATTTCTTTAAATTCAATTTTTTTATCAAATGATATTATTATTCCAAATATTTTAATTAGATTATTAGGTAGATTTATTTTAATTAATAATAAATTCATTTATAGAATTGAATTAAATCATTTTAATAGAGAATATATTTATTCATTAAAGGATAAAATTTCAAATAATCAAATTGATAATATATATAATATTAAATCATATTCTGATTTTTTATCAAATACTAAAAATGAATTTAAAGATATTGGTGATTTTATAATTGATTTTGAATATTAAAATAAAATCTTAGCTTGAGAAAATTAAATTCAAAATTATATATGGCTTACAGTTATATAACCTAGAATTGTTTCAATTATTCTCATAAGAAATGGTTAAGTTTGAAATAAAACTAGTAACTAAGCAATAGGTAAGTTTATTTTTTACCTTGAGATTTATTGATTATCAAATGGAACTGAAGACTTGTTAAAAAACACACTCCTTTAAAACTGAGAACAAGTACTGATCCTGCAGTTAGTTTAATTTAAATTAGATATATAACATTTTCATTCTTAATAAGATAATAAGAGAATAAACTAAAATCATTGGTTTATTCTTCATATAACTTTGAAATCCTTTAAAAAATAATAACTTCTGATAGTCATTTACTCTGAATAAATTGAAATGCTATAAACCCATGCATATGGTCTCAGTCCTTCCACGTGGCTAAGTAAAGTTTACTACCAAATAGCTTAAGTCCGAAGCCCGAGCAACTGCAGTCGGAATAAAACTTGAACTTGCTTATTTCGGAACATTTCAGCCCGGATTATTGCTGTTTAAGCTTTTGCCTCGGTTCCCCCGCGTCCACGTGCGCCTTGTGAAGGTTTTAACTTCTGCGCGCTGAACCCATTTGTGCTTCTGCGCAGAGGACTGGATAAACACTTCTTACACTTTTCAATTGTACAGCACTCAAGTTCTATTAACTAAGTGAAATTGCTTGAAGTGAAATAGACCTTTTTATATATTATTTTATTGCAAATCGCAATCAATAGCTTGTTTAATATTACTAATAGTAATGATTGATTCTCTAGGACTAAATCCAAATTTTGTGACCTTATCAGTTTAAAAGAATTTGAATTATTCCAGATAAAGCTTGAGCTGGTTTCATTATCTTTTTAGTATATTTTTTCTTTACATTCAATTTGCCGTATCAATATAATTTTACGCATATTTAAATCAAGCTAAATTTTTAAAAAATTCATTATCTAATCTATTTCTAAGATAATCAAGAATATGATACAAAAAATGATATAATTGCTATAACTTATACTCCGTAAAAAAACATTGCGAAATATTCTCTCAGAATTTAATATTTTCTACTCTCATTTTATAAATTTTATAATAAATTTTATATTTAATCAAATTGGATAACTAACTACTATTTTTATAATAATAATTTCTTTTCTCTCTAAGAATATTACTTTGCTTGTAATAAACAGCAAGGAAACTGTATATTTTGAAAAAGAAAAGTAATATAAACACTATAAAATAATGTTAAATAAGCTTTAAAATTAAAAAATGTGTTTTAATATGTCTCAAATTTTGATTTTAAGTTTCTTTAATTATCTTTAGAAGTAATTCATTACTCTTTTATTTGCTATCTAGAATTTCATAATATATTTTCTAGAATATAAATACTTATAAGTAAGTAAGTATATAAAGCTCATTAATACCTTTTATTTATCATTTCAATCCTATTTCTTATATCAAAATATATAATTATTTTGTTTTATTTACTCCAACTAATTTTATTTTTTATTTCCTAATAATTAACATATATAAAATATAATGTCTGAAGGTTGGAAAAGAGATTTACCAAAATCTTTTAAAAATTTTGCATTTGGTTGGAAAGAATATGCTAAAAAAGAAATTGTAATAACTAAAGAAGCAAGATTAAAAGATTCTCAAGAAGATGATATTGATATTAATAATAATCATGAATTAATTAAAGATAAATTAACTGAATCTAAAATTCATAAAAAATCAGAAATTATATGGACTGTAGCAACTGCAGGTGCAGGTTTATTTTCTGATGGTTATGTTAATAATTCTATTGGTACTGCTTCAACATGTCTTGCAATTTTATATCCAAAAGAATATGCAAATTCTAATGCAATTTCAAATGTTTCTTCAATTGCTTTTGCTGGTACTGTTTTAGGTCAATTAATTTTTGGTTATATTTCTGATAAAATTTCAAGAAAATCTGGAATGTTAATAAGTTCAGGATGTTTAATAATTTTTACAATTTTATGTTCTGCTTCTTGGGGTTATAAAGGTAGTATAGATGGTATGTTAGCTGCTTTAACAGCTTGGAGATTTTTTTTAGGTGTATTTATTGGTGCTGAATATCCAACTGGTTCAATTGCTTGTTCAGAAGCTTCAAATATGTTACCAAGAAGAAATAGAAATAGATATTTTATTTGGTTTACAAATTTTTCAATAGATTGGGGTTTTGTAATTTCTTCATTTGTACCAATGGTTTTATTATGGATTTGTAGTTCAAAACATTTAACACCAGTTTGGAGAATAACTTTAGGTTTAGGTGCAATTCCTCCAGCTTCATTATTTTTTATGAGATTAAAATTTAAAGAAAATGAAAATTTTGAAAAAATGAAATTTTCTAAAACTCAAATACCATATTGGTTAACAATTAAATTTTATTGGTTTAGAGTTTTAATTTTAAGTTTAATTTGGTTTATTTATGATTTTAGTGTTTATGCATTCGGTATTTATAGTTCTTATATTTTAGCTATTGTTATTCCAGATAGTGATTTATATAAAACTTTTGGTTGGAATGTTGTTTTAAATTTATTTTATATTCCAGGTTCATTTTTAGGTGCTTATGCAGCAGATTATTTAGGTCCAAGATTTACTTTAGTTATTGGTGTTTTTTTACAAGCAATTGTTGGTTATATAATGGCAGGATGTTATTCACATTTATTAAATCATATTGCTGCATTTGTTGTAGTTTATGGAATTTTTTTATCTCTTGGAGAATTTGGTCCAGGTGATAATATTGGTTGTTTAGCTTCAAGAACTGCTGCAACTCCAGTAAGAGGAACAGTTTATAGTATTTGTGCAGCAATGGGAAAAATTGGTGCATTTGTTGGAACTTATGTATTTCCAGTAATTATAAGACGTGCAGGTGGTTATAATACAGTTAGTGGATTACAAGCACCATATTGGGTTGCAAGTTCATTATGTATATTTAGTGCATTTTTAGCATTATTTTTAATTCCAGATGTTTCACCAAGTGTTATGAAACAAGAAGATCAAAAATTTTTAAATTTTTTACAAGAATCTGGTTATGATATTAATCAATTAGGTATTGAAAAAATTATTGATGAAGAAAAAAATTTAGATAATGATAATGTAAAGGTTATTGATGAAACTATTGATGATAAAAATGCATCAAATTAATTAGAAATGAATTATGACTATTCATTGTTTTTTTTTTTATCTGTCTTACTTTTTTTTATTCCATATACAGTATATTACTTAGTTAATTAAATATACATTTTTTTGCCTTTTTTTGTCTAAGATAGAACCTAAAATTTAGAAATTATGTGAAAGCAATAAAGAAAGTGAAAAGCACATTTTTTTCAAGCCGTCACTATTTTGACTTTCAATTAGAAGTATATATTGGTAACCTGGCCGAGTGGTCTAAGGCGCCAGGTTAAGGTCCTGGTCTCTTCGGAGGCGCGAGTTCGAACCTCGCGGTTATCATTAATTTTTTTATTTTTAATTTTAATTTTATTTTCAATTGCATATATTAATATATTAGTTTTTATCAGAATAATCATTAATTACTTAAATATATATTATAGATATAGTTAATGAAAGAGCTCTTGAATAACTTACAGATATTCTTGATTTTCTAAATCGATTGAACCACTATTATTTCTTGATTCAATTTCATTATTACTAATACATATTGTAGAAAAAACATATAAAAAAAATTAAAAATTCAACAATTGCAGCTGGATATAATTGGAATTCTAAAAAATAAATAATATTAAAATGAAGGATTGAAATTATTGTTCAACTCTTTAATGGCAAATTATCCAACGAATATTCTTAAGATATACAACATGAAAGTTTCTTTGATTCTTCCATAGTGTTAAGTATGGTGTTATCTAATCATTTTATTCTCTTCTTCTTCATAATCTCCACAAATAAATACTATACCAGCAGTACTCCAGTTCAATTCATTATCAGTTTTACTTACAGTCTATTGAAGTGTCCAACTACTGAAGTATTAATTCCAATGTGTATGTAAAATAATAAATCATCATATTCTAATTCAATCATTGATAAACCAACTTCAACATTTAAATCCATCTTATAGAAATCCACTTTCTTTCATACAATTGTGTTATTTCCTATTCGAGCGTCAATTTTTTTGAAATTCGAAAAAGCTTAAACTAGATTGCTACTTCTCTTAACTATGTGTTTGTTCTGATATAAAACAATAAATAGGTCTATTTTATTCTATTCATATTTCTTTTTATTATAATTTTATTGGCTTGTTTTACAGAATTTGCTTCATGATACCGAAAAAACATTCATTGCTAAATAAAATAACTTTTTTTATGTTTTTTTAATTCATTGCTAACCCAGCTTAACAGAGTTTAACAGAGTTTAACAGATCAAAATTCATATTTTTAAATAWATTTTTAAATCTTTTKAAATCTTTTAAAATATTGTTGAATCTTGTTGAATTAACTATGATTTTTATTTTCATCATTTCAAATATTTTCATAAACTATATGTAAAATATCAAAATTATTCATAAATTTTACAAATTTAAATAAATTTTATAACTTATTCTATAATAATATTTTATTACATATCAAAATATGATTTCTCTTGTTTTTTTTAATATAAATATTCGACCATTTTCTTCTTTTTTTCAAATAAAATTGTTTCCTACTTTTACCTTCTTTTTTTATTTATATTCTTTTTTATTGTATCATATTAAAAAATTATATTAATTCTTTTATCAATTTCAACACTCTTACTTATTTTACTTACTCTACTTTTATCTACTTTTATCTTATTTCTCCTCGATCAAAATGGCAAGAACTTATAATAAATCATWTTCTAAAAATCAAAGAAATGAATTAGATATCTTAAAAGAAGAAAGAAAAAAAAAACTGGTATTCATTCATAAACCAATTAATAAAAATGAAAAACAAAAATATGGTTGTACTATTTGTTATTCATTACATTCAAGAAAATCAAATTGTGAAAGACATTTAGAAACTCATTTCCCAAATAAACCTGATGGTAGAACTAAAAATAAAATTTCCAAAAATGCTTGTCCTGAAAAATATATTCATTTATTTCATCCATCAAAAAAACAAGAAGATAAAGTTGAAATTAATAATAATAATAATAATATTAATAAAAATAACAAAAACACATCAAATGATTTAACTTCTGATGGTACTGGTATCAAAGATTCAGATTCAATTACAGAAATCGATAAACCTGAAACTTCAATTGCATTACCAAAATTATATTCCTCCTCTAATGCATGTTCTTCTATTGTTTCTTCTAAAAATTATTCYCCATTTTTATCATCAACATCTTCTTCCTCTACTAATTCTTCTCCATYTATGAGTTGTAATTCTTCTTTACCTTTACAAAAATCTTCTCCTTCAAGTTTAGCTTCTTCTCCTATTTCAAAATCTATTACTTTCAAGGTTAACATGTTTGAAAAATGTAAAGAACAATCTTTAAATTCTTTAAATTCTTCATATGATACTAATTTAAATCCAAGTCCTTTTACAAAAATCGTTGATAAAAATGGTGCTGATAATGGTAATAATAATAATAATAATATTAATTATGATAATAATAACAATATCAATTATGATAATAATAATTATGGAAAAGGTACAATCAATTATTCATTAAATAATTATAAAGTTACTAATGATAATTATTCTTCTGWGCCAAAAGCTCCTTTAGGTCCTGATAATTTTACTTTTTATTCTRTTAATTCATGTCCTGTAATTACCAAGGTTCCAAAACAAAGATTCAATTTCAGATTACCATCTTTCAATCAATTATTACCTAATGATCAAATTTAATCAATTAATCATTCAATTTTCATTTTTCACCTCTCAAATTCAATTCTTTCACTTCTTCCATGCTTTCACGTATTAATTTCCCTTACTCCAACTCAATTTTTTTTTTCATATCTTAACTATTACTTACTTTATTATTATTTTATTACTTTATTACTTTATTATTTTCTGTCTTTTTTGTATTTTATTAGTTTATTTACTACCGGTCATTATTTTCCTATTTTATTATTGGTATTTTGGTTTTTGATTTTTGGTTTTCGGTATTCAGTATTCAGTATTCAGTATTCGGTATTTGGTATTTGGTATTTGGTAATTAGGTATTTTACGACTTTGGTTCAACTTTTTTACTTATTGTATCTACTTTTATCTATTTTAAAATTGGCTGGGCCTTTAAAATCAATCAACCTAGGGTTCTTTATCGGTTATTTTCTATTATTTTCTATTATCTATTCTATACTTTTTATCCTTAGTTAGTTATTCAAATTATATGTCTTCAAATTTAATATTTTTAATTATTATTCAATACTATTATTCAAAATTAATTTTATATATTAATAACTTCTTTTTGATCTTCTTTGTAAAGTCTTTTGAATTAATTTGTAAGTTTTAAAGCTCAAAAGTAAGGTTGCTCGTCGATTAACGGAGCCCGTTGTAAGTGAAAGGTCTTTAACTATGGGCYATTATGTAATCGATTGTAGCAAAAGAAAAGTATGATGAAAGTAATAATGAAAGTAAAAGTAATAGTAATAATAATAATAATCACATTTCAAATATTTGTAATAGTTATCATACAGTGATTAAAGTATTCTTGGTAATCATGTTGTAATCAGATTGTAAACATTTTTTAGGAATGAGGGAATTTATTTACTTTTTATGATTTCATTGCCAAATCATATTTCTAGAAAGAATCTGTATAATCACACCAAGTCGCCGAGATTGATTGGACTGAACTGGTATATGGCAAAGAAGTAGAAGAAGAAGAGGAAAGAGAAATGGTTGGCTTAAGGTTATCATCATCACCATTTTGTTGGTTCTCTTGTTGGTTCTCTGGTTGGTTCTCTGGTTGATACTCGTGTGGATGGTGTTATTGCTTAAGCTGAGAAAGGAATTCCAAGTTGCTGTTAACAATGAATAATGGTTAAATATAATGATATCTAGCTTTTGGTTATATTGAAAATGTTTTCCTATTAATTTTCAGCTGCTTTCTATTTTATTTCTTTTCTCTTTCATTCTTTTACTTATAAAAAATTTAAAAACAAAGAAAAATTCTAATGGAAAAAACTTTTTTAAAAAACACCAAAAAAAACTTTTTCTTTTTTTCTTTTGATGAATAAATAATATTTTTTCATTCAAATAGTATTTTTGTAGTCCAAAAAGAAATAGTGTGTCTTTCACTTCTATCAAATATTCAGCATTTGAAAACAAAGATCTTCTTTGTTAAACACCAGTTTCTTTGAGAAGGRTTGAAATTATTGTTCAACTATTTAATGGCAAATTATCCAACGAATATTCTTAAAAGAACATGAATGTCTCTTTGATTTCAATTTTCAGAAATTCTTCTACTAAAAGCTTATGTGTTTATGTTAAAATAATAACATGGTTTGGGTAAATCATGAGTAATCGTTAATTATTCTGGTTCAATAGTTATACAACTAATAATTTCAAATCAATTCAAAATTGAATTGATTAAACAAAGACTATTCTATCAAAATTTACACWCTTTAGCATTTAAATTAAACACAGACTATATAACATTATATTTCAAACTCCTTTTTTAGTGAATTTTTATTTTATTTATTCCTCCATAGTATTTCAACTTTTCTGTTTGTAATTTTTTAGTTTCTAGCCCAACTTTGCCAAGATATGAGATGATTATATATTCAGAATCTTATTTTTTTTCAACAACAATGGATATAAATAAAATAGATATTGCATTAATTTATGGGATAATTTGTAGTTTTTTTGGAGCACTTTAATTCCATTCACCTTCACAATGCCAATCTATAAAATATATACTTCTGTTATTAGTTTATGTTTATCTCTATTTTTGATTTTAARGYGYGWCTAGTAAKCTTATTGTTTYATGTAAAATTACCTGAAAACAATWAGAATCAAAASTAAGAATAATACTTTTCTCATATATTTTTCTTTTGAAAGTTCGAATTCAAAAATCTATTGAATTATCCCCTCGGCATTTGAACAGCAACCATGGAACAGACAGATACTTCTTATCACCTAATACATCCAAACATTCACCCTAACCGGCAACTAAATAATGCTTTCCCACGCGGAATGGATGCACGTTTACGAACGCTTCCTCCTAAATCTGTTTTTTAGCTTTTTCTATTAATTTCAAACAATTTTCACATAAACAAAACCTAGCTCATTTTAATCTTCATAAAAAAGAGAGAAACTTTTGTATGAGATGTATATCCATCAGATTACGTTTTTGTCTTCTTTTCTTTGTTTGAAGTTCTTTCATTTCGTATTTCATTTCCAGGGCTGTAGAAAATTGTGTTAGTAAAATTAGAGCCCTGGTTTGGTAAGTGAAAGCTTTTAAAATGCATATAAACTAAGAAGTAATTAAAGAAATAATTCAAGAAATAATCTCCAATAATCTACAAGTAATCTACAATAATATCAATAAAAAGAGTAAAAATGTATTATTAAATATATAATTGGGAAGGTGAATCTAATAATATAATTCCAGAATCAATGAACCTTCAAAAGAATTTTCAGAATTTTTCAAATTTTCATAATTAGCTTTATAATAAAATTTATAAGATTCTTTATTATATACATCTTCAATTGACATTTCATCTGTTATTAAAAATCTATAAAATGAAATGTAATTTAGATGAAACCAATCTAAGGAAATAGTATATTTCTTTTCTTGTTTTTTTTATCATTTGAAAACCATTTGAAAATTTCAGTACTTGAGATGACTTGTTGGTTAACTTTTTTAAACACCAAAGATTTTCAAAATTCCCGAGTTTTAGGAACATTGATGATATTTTTATTTTGATTTAAATAGATGATAATTTTATCAATCTTTTTATATTTGAAGTAATTAAAAAGTTTAATAAAATATTTGTTTTCATGAGTAAATAAAATTAAAATATATATCAAAGTTGAGCAGCATTAACATAACTTCAAAATAAAAAGATACTTCAATTTATCTTGGATCAATATTTCTTTAAGATCTTTCATGATAAGACAATCATTTAACTGAATAGAAGTTTTATTCAAATCTTCTTGACGATAATTCTAAATCTTTTACTTCAAATAATTGAATTTACCATCATATGTTTGGATTGCCTTATTGAACTTCGCTAATAAAAAACTTCTAGCATAGAGATCCCATTTGCAAATAATGGGAAAGTCCCGGAAAGCGTACCGAAAAGACCCAAATGTAATAAATAAAATTTACGGGGCAACTAGAACGCGATGATTCCATCTTCAACAGGGTATATCATGTGATTCTTCAAATATCCACCCATCAGGCTGGAAATTGCTGACCTTTCTTTTAACAACCCTTTTTCACTGAATTGAAAGTAAATTACAGTACTGGCAAGCTGAAATGAAGATGAATTATTACAATAATGAACTATTCACAGATAAAATAAGGTACATTCACTGAAAGACAAATAAATAAATAAAGAAATAAATACAAAAACAAAAACAAGTAATATAAACAATTAAACAAATGAAAAAATACTAATATACACTAAAATAACAATGAAAATTATATAATATTCATCAATTCATCTATTTCATTGGGAGTTAAAAACTTTTGCAGACTCTCATACAATATTTTTTCCTTCTTTTTTTCTTCTTCTTCCCTTGCTTTTCTTTCAGCCTTCAATTTAGCTTCTTCACAATCAATAATATTTTGAGAAGTGCACCAAGTGGTATTCCATTCATCATTATCAAATCTATGTTTATCCATATAATGTTTGAAATATAAGAAAAATTCACTTTTACCGTATCGTTC
>BCKQ01000020.1:97825-127146 GCA_001600695.1 Ascoidea asiatica
AGGAATAAATAAAAAAAATTCATTTCACTATAAGATGAGATTGAAATCTGTTGTTATATAGCCTGTCTTTGATTTAATTGCTAAAGCGAGTAAATTTTGATAGAATAGTCTTTGTTTAATCAATTCAATTTTGAAATGATTTCAAATCATCAGATGTATAACTATTAAACCAGAATAATTAACGAAGTATTACTCATGATTGAACATTACTGTACTTTTATATACAATTCAAATCCATCAGGAATAGCAATATTTCCTTTTAAAAACTGCATCGTTTTTTKAAAATAAGATTTTTTCAAAGCTTTTGCTCAAAGTTGTTAATGTAGTAGGATTTTATTYAGTTCGAACGAAACTATGCTATTATTTTAAGATAAACACATAAGCTTTTAGTAGAAGAAGCTTCAATAAAACATTCGCGACATAGCGTATAAAGTATCTCTGTCAGTAAAGACCAGCACACTATCGGACGTGATTTACTGTGAGCCTGAAATGTTCACGCTTGTTAACCGCGGCTCGTGGATTGTGTCGTYGTGGGCTATTTACTTCTGTGACCTAGTTTCAGGGAAGCTCTGTCCTGTAAARTTTTTTTTATGTCCAATTTAAAACCTTGAAGTTAGTGATCCACAATGATGGTTTAAAGCTCTGAGAATTGAAATCAAAGAAACATTCATGTTGTATATCTTAAGAATATTCGTTGGATAATTTGCCATAAATGAATTGAACAATAATTTCAATCCTTCTCAAAGAAACTGGGGTTTAACAAARAAGAWCTTTGTTTYCAAATGYTGWATATYTGATAGAAGTGAAAGACACACTATTTCTTTTTGGACTACAAAAATACTATCTGAATGAAAAAAGATTATTTATTCATCAAAAAAAAAAAAGAAAAAAGAAAAAAAGAAAAAGTTTTTTTTGGTGTTTTTTAAAAAAGTTTTTTCCATTAGAATTTTTTTTTGTTTTTAAATTTTTTATAAGTAAAGAATGAAAGCGAAAAGAAATAAAATAGAAAGCAGCTGAAAATTAATAGGAAAACATTTTCAATATAACCAAAAGCTAGATATCATTATATTTAACCATTATTTATTGTTAACAGCAGCTTGGAATTCTATTCTCAGCTTAAGCAATAACACATCCAGAAGGAACAGTTGTACCAGCTATAAAGTGGAATGTTAGTAATTGTTGTTGAAAAAAATTAAATGAAAAAAACCAACTATAGAAATGAATACTTACGTGGAAGATCATTATCTTTTGAGGTTTGAGATTGATTGTTTGAAGTAGATTGCATTTTGAATAAAAGTTAAAGTTAGATAATTAYAAGAATTAATTAGATAATTGAATAATTGATGATTCAAAAAAAAAGTAGATTAATGGATTATTAAAAAAAAGGATGAAAAGTCTTATATTTATATTATTTTTGATGATATATGATTTCAAATTAATGGTTATTGGAAATTATACTATTTAATAAGTTAATTGTAGTACTTCTTTTCTGATTCCAGTTACTTTTCTCTAGAATGTGTTAATTGGTTCTTCTTAATTTTTTAATTACACTTGCAAATCAATCATATCTATTTTCTTATCCATATTTGCTGCCTAGACTACTAGACATACATGTTATATATCACTTTATTTCATTGAATTCATCTAAAAGGGATTAAAGTGGCATATCCCTTTGGAAAGATTACATATTATATCCTGTACAAATGATTTAAAGGAGTATCCTATTTGTTTGCTTAGATATCTTTTTTACGAGATGATTAGAACCTTATGATTGTCTAAATATCCCTTTATTAACTTTAATTAATAAAATTTAAATATTTTATTATAGTGGAGAAATTCTTTTATTCTTGGCTTAGAATATTTTATTCGAGTTGCGTCTGAGCATTGAAATGTCCCGATTAGGAAACAAATCTAAATTTTAGAGATAGTAATAATTACCACATAAACTAATTTTTATGATCTAGATTTTTATAATTCAAATCAAAGATCACAAAAAAAAAAAATTGGATTTCATTTATCTTTATTTGAATAGATAATATTTTACATTACGTCGGATTATAATTACTTAATTGTATATGTTTTTAAATAAAAGGATATAAGGTGCTAGTAAATATACTTACTCCGAAGAATTGAAAAATAGCCTATAATCAATTGTGGTTAGAATAATAGATAGACAAGATACTTGAAAAAAATATTAGCAGAAACTGTTATCTATTTGGACTATAAATTTTATCTAGATCTTTTATTTTATTTTAAAATAACTAAAAATGAAGACTAATAAAACATAAAAGAAAATTGTGATTGATGCAAATTATATTTGCTTATGAATGATTAAAATAATTGATAAATATATATTTGGTAAAAATACCTTTGTTATTTGTTCGTATATGTTTTTATAGTGGCAAATCTAGCTTTTAGAAGGTAGTCAGAATTGAATGAATGAAATTATATTGTTCAGTCAATTGAAATAAGGCTGTTTTTTACATACTCATAATATATACTAAAATAACCTTATTAATTGGATTATACCTTTCTATTTTATTTTAAGAAACATAAATTTTTGAATATTTCTGAAAATTAACACGTTCATAGTAAATATTTGAATTAACATTAGAAACGATAAAATTAATATTCAAAGAATAGTTTCTTTAATGAATAGAATATTTGTCTATTAGAGAATAACTCTTTTAACTTTCAAACTTGTAGATAAAAATAACAATTTTTTCAAATAATTTTCTTTTAAAAGTTTGAATTCAGATCCAATTCGATTATTAATTTATTTCCATTAACCAGCTTTTTTCAAATTGGTATATTAAAGCTCACAAAAAGTGGAATTCAGTTTATTTATGAAAAATTGGGGTTGAGTTTATATTAGATTATTATTAATCGATTGAAAAATTGTGGAATCAAAGGATTTAGGATTCTTGATAAACAAAATATTTTCAACTACCTTTCACAAAATGGATAAAGAAACAGGTTAAAGAAAGTACTTGATTTATTGTTATCGAATTGGGGGAGATTGAATTCAACATTTCTTTCAATGTTTTTATGATCATTAATGCTAATATATTTCATAATAATTTTCCTTTAAACTTATATCATTGTATTATTGTATTATTATATCTTTATTTCTGAATAAATTCTCCTCGAATAGTAACGTGGTGTTAGTATATTGAATCAAATTTCGAGCTTTATTTATTCCAGTACTTTGATTGCTGAATTTGTTAGCAACTGCGAAATTTGTATAAAAAGTGTATAAAAATTATATCTGAGATGATTTTTATTAAAAATTGTAATACGAACTGAAACTAAAACTATCAGAGAACACAATTTTTATCAATATCAATATAAAGATTAAAAAAAATGGGTTACACAGATGATTCACTTTTGTTAAAAATCTTATGTATTATTTAATTTTTAGTTCTTTTTAAAATTCCACTTTTTCTATGGATTAAACTTGATTATTATAACCAGTGTTCATTATTCATAACTAAAAATTCAAGTTTTCAAAGAAAAGTATTTTCAATTTTAATTGTTTTTATTTTCAGTACTTATCAATTTGGGCTTTCAAATTATTTTCAGTTTGATTTAATTTTAGTATTATTATATTCAATAAGTTCAGCTTTCATGTATAGTATAATTTTCTTCACTTATCAAAATAAGAAATTCACAAATTATTATATATTTAAATCAAAATAAAAAATATATGATAATTTAGTAATCGATTAAAAATCTCAGATCCTGAAACTTTTAAATGTTTCGAAAATAATAATGATTTTGATTCAGATCCACCATTTAAAAATATTTTAATAGTAAATGGATTTCCTGTAGGTATGAAATATAATGATAACAAAAAAAATGAAACTGATTTGAATAATGTTACATTTATTCCAGTAATAGATTATGATGAAATTTATTTTCAACGTTTGATAATAAATTGTCAATATATTAATGCTTTAATTTTTAATCTTCTTTTTTATCAAAACTGATTTATATCTACTTGCAATTTTTGAATTTTTTATTTTTTCATATGTTATATCTACTAGGTTTATTTGTAATTATGAAATTACTGAAAATATATTTACTACTCCATCTTCTCTACAAAATGAATCTATTTAAGATTGACTATTAATAAAAATTTTCTATTTAATTATAATTTTATTAATAGCTTTATATAAAGATATAATTAAAATTTTTAAGAAATTAACTAAAGTTATCAAGTTTATCAAATATTTCTTGTACGAGTTTTTTTTATAACTCAAACTTCTCAACAAATATTGTCTTAAAAAAACTCAGTTTACTTCAAATATACAATTTTTCAATTATTTAATATTTAACTTCTTTTTAGATGATAAACAATTAATAAAATTTTCATCTTTATAGATTATTTCTTTGTTTTAAAGTCAGAAAAATATATTAGACAATCTATTTAAGTACCTTAAAATAAGATTTTAATTTGTTTTACACAACAATTATAGATTATTTTCTTTTATTTGAAAATTTTTCAATTTCAATAATTTCTTTTTCAAATAATTGCATTCTTAAAGAACATTTCACTTAAAGAATCCAATAAATAACTAAATTCATATTTCACTTTAATAGTTCCTTGAATCTTAATTTTAAACACAACCATTTGTATTCTTTAACTTCATTTTACAATAAATGATAAATATTCAATCAAATATTATTTCAACTTTTGTGTTTATTTCTTCATACTCTTTCCCAAATTGGCAAAAACCTCTAATGCTTGTTAGAATCACAGGTTTTTGCTGAAAGTTGTAAAATAGTATGATTTTATCTTACACTTTATAAAAGTAATACTTGAATCTGGAGCACTATTTTCTAATATAAAAATATTTCACAAAGGGTATTAATATCACTAATCTATTTAATAGTGAAAATACTTTTTAAATATTGATTTATTCTTTTTCAAAATGAATCTCTTCTTTGATTACATTAAATATTCGTAGTTTAAATATAAGAATATGCTATGCTTATTTTGTATTGTCATGATTTTATTTATCTAAAGAATATTTTCTCGAAAATCACTCATTATTTACTTTTTGTTCTATTAAAGTATGTTGATATGAGATATTGTCATACTAAATTCAAAGAGTATTATACAATTAAAATTAAATTTGATACTGTCAATAAAATTTACTCAAATATTAAGTAAGTTTTTCCTGTTCATATATTTAACTGGATTTTAAGCTATAATAAGAGTATCTTTTTACCAATGAAAATTGATTAAAATGAAGAATAAAATAAAAAACATAAATTGAATTAACTTTATTATTTCCTTTTAGTTTCTCTATTGGGTAACTGTAATTATTTGAAATTTTAGATAGAAGAAAATAATATCCAAGTTATTAAAAAGATCTTCTTGGAAACAAATATCAAAAATAAATATATCATGTTTTTTTGATTAAAAAAAGGTATTAAATTGTGTCTATATATTATAAAATTATTATATATAATTTGTAGGTCCATTATTATTAAAAGAAAAACATTATGTTACTAACTAAAACAATTATGAAAAGATTAGAAATTGAAAGAATTGATCCACCATTTGAAGATTCTTCAATTACACCTGATGAAGAATTTGCAGAAACTGTTCCTGTAGATTCTTCCATATAATAACTGGTCAATGAATACATTGTAGCATTTGTTGGAATTGGTGTAGCTGAAAAATATGTTGCATCAACTGTTGAAGATAAATTAGAAGCTAAAGTTGCACTTGCAACTGAACATATAGATGAATAATAATTATCTAATTGAAGATAATATTCTGTATCTTTATCATCTTCATCCACATCAGAAGTAGATCTTTTCTTTGAAGAAGTTGAAGATGCAATTGAAAATTCACTTGAATAATAAATATCCCAATCTGATGAATTAGTTTTAGTTCCAAACGTCTTTAAGGCTCTAAATAAAAATTTATAATTACCTGCTGGAATTGTAGTACCATCTGAGAGTGTACTTGGAACAATATAACCTAAACTATTTGATCTGATTGAATATTCACTTGGGAAGGTAATTGCACTTGCGGTTCCATCACTTGAAGTTTTTATTGCTCCAACCCAATTTGAACTTCCTGATAATGGATATTGAAAATCAGAATCTGTTGTATAATCAGTTGAAACTAAATCAATTGAATATTCTTCAGTACCATAACGTAATTCATAATAAACTCTAAAATAATCAGTTCCAATGGTAATTGAATCACTTGAATTAACTTTTCTTATTGTTGAAGAAGAACTATCTTTAGTTATTACCAATGGTTGTGTTAAAAATGGTGTCCATTCATAAGTTGATAATTCAACACCCATATATGGAACTTTAACTATTTCACTATTTGAACCAACTAAAACAATTTTACCACCAAATACAAAACCACTTGTTGAATTTAATGAACTTATTTCTGGAGCATTTATTGTAACTTGAAATGATCCAGTTGAACCTGCTGCAATAGTTAATGATAATGCTGAAGTTTGAATTCCTGCATCACCAGATGAATAATCAGGGAAATAAGCTTCTGGTTTCCAAGTAGAATCTCTTGCTTGAACAACTGATCCTTTTTCATAAGAAATTGAATAAGTTACAGAATCTGAATTTCCATTATAAACTTCAATTGTATGAGTTGAAACTCTATTATCAGTATCATTTAATGAAATGTAAGGATCAGAAACAATTCTAGTATTATAATCTAAGAAATTAACAGCATCTACAATTCCAGCACCTTGTTGATTAGTTGGTGCATATAAAGAAGAATCTTCAGTAGTATCATTATAAAATGTAATTGTATTTGCAGTTCCAACTAATTTTTGTTTAATTTCATCAGGTGTAGCATTTGGATTTTGACTTAAATATAATGCAATTAAACCAGAAACATATGGTGCAGCAAAACTACTACCACTATAATAACCATAACTTGAACCATATGGACCATAAATATTTTCACCAGGTGCAGAAATTGTTGGATAAAATCCATTTTCATAAGTTGGACCCCATGAAGAAAATGAACTAACTCTATTTTCAGTTAAAATAATATCATTATCAGTATCTCCAGAATAACCTGTTGCACCTACAGAAATAACACCTTCACCAGAAGCACCTGAAGATGCAAAAAAATTACCTGTTGAACCATCATTACCTGCTGCAAAAACAATTGGAATTTTAGCACCAATTTCTGAAGCTAAAATTGAAAGTGGCATTGTTGCATAACCTTGACTAGCTGCTAAAGAAAGATTTATAACATCAACACCATCACTTGCAGCTTTATTTATAGCTTCTAAAATTGTATCAGAAGTTGAACCACCTGAACAACCAAAAACTTTATACATTCTTATAGAAGCATCTGGTGCTACACCAGTATCTGAATCTGCAATTACTGAAGAAACTAAAGTACCATGACCCATACAATCCATTGGATCATCATCATTACTAGCATAATCATAACCTCCTTCAACTTTGTAACTAGAACCAAAACCACCACCTAAAGTTGAAATTGTATAATTAACTCCAGAATCAATAACACCAATAACAATTCCAGAACCAGTAATATTTCTATTATGTAAAGTATCAACACCAGTAACTTTATGAATATTCCAAGCTTTTGAAGAATCAGTACCTTGATTATATGAAGTAATATTAACATTTTGAACAGGCCAAACATTTTTAATATATGATAAAGCTTTTAAAGAATCAATAGTTGATTGATTATAACTTGTTAATTTTATTGAACATAAACCAGATGATAAAAAATCTGAATTTAAATCTTTAACTAAAACAGAATCAAAACCTTCAGTTTTTAAAACATTAGAAAAAGATTGAGCGGATATTGGAGAACATTGAGTTGTATAATCTCTTTTTTTTTTTTCTAAAATTGATGAATTATCTCCAGAGAATGAAGCATGATATTGAATAATATAACGACCACTTATAACACCTAAATCAGTTGAAGAAATATCAGATGCATTTTCTAATTCATCATAACTTGCTACTGCAAAAGTTCCTGAATCATCAGTAATATATTCAGGTGTAGAAGAAGTAGAAGAATTTGTTGAAGTAGTTGAATTTACATTAGCTACAACAAAAGTTCCACTATTATCATTAATATATTCTGGAGTTGAAGAAGTTGAAGAATTTGTATTAGTTCCATTATATTTTGCAACCATAAAAGTACCTGAATCATCAGTTATTGATTCTGGAGTTGAAGAAATACTTTGATTTAAATCTCTTTTACCATATTGAGCAACAACAAAAGTACCTTTATCATCAGTTATATATTGAGGATTTGAAGAAGTTGATTGATTTTTTGAAGAATTATTATCTAATTTTGCAACTCCAAAAGTTCCATTATCATCTTGAATTAATTCTGGAGTTGAAGAAATAGATTGATTATTATTATTATTACTATTAATTTGATTAATATTTTCGGATTTAACTAATAAAGGTAATAAAACTATCGATAATGATAGTAAAGTATTTGAAAATTTCATATTTTTCTTTTCTTTTCTTTTGATAAAATGAATGATAATCAAATTTATATTATTAAGTATATAAATATATACAGTATGATGAGAATTAAAGTTATAAAGAGTGACTAAGAAATGAATTTGATATATTATTTCTTATTTCAAATTGAAATTGGAATTGAAATTGAAATTGAAATTGAAATTGAAATTGAAATTGAATATGAATAAAAAAAAAAGAAATTTATTGGAAGAGTTAGGTACTTTTTATTTAAACCTTTATTGAAAAAAAAGAAAATGATATTGAATTATTTATATCAAATATATTAAAATAATAATTATATAAGTAAGTAATTAAAGAAATGAATATAAAATAATGTATTTATAAAGAATAAATATTGATTAAAATTAAGCCCATTATAACTTTTAATATTAAAATATTTATAATGATAATGATAATTATAAATCATTTTAAAGTAATAGTATGAAAATTTTAATTGAAATTTATAGAATGATAATGATTATGATAATGAGAATTGATATTGAATAATATTGAATAAAATTGTAATAGATTAAAATTGAAACATAAAAGTGAATAAATTTTTAAAAATTGTAAACAAAAATGTTAAATTGATCCCCTTTTTTGAAAGTTGATAATTGTTTGATATATAAATGTGACTAATTTTAGATAAATGTATTAAAAACATTGAAATGGATATTAAAATAATATAAAATAATATAATAAAGTATATTTTATTACGTAATTGCTTGAACAGTTCTACTCACCCATAATACCAATGATATTTCCTACAATGTCTTCATCATCTTCATCATCTTCTTCTTCTTCTTCTTCTTCTTCTTCAAATTCTTCTTCTTCTTCTTCTTCTTCTTCAAATTCTTCAAATTCTTCAAATTCTGGTATTATTTAAAGTTTCTGGTAAGCAAAACTTAAATAAATACCCGAAACCACGTGACGTTTCTTTTTGTGGTCATTTGAAAAGTTTCGTTTTTTTTTGCAACGTTGCATTTTTGGTGTGTTTTTGGTGGTTTTGGTGGTTTTGAATTTGGTCAATCGCCAAAACAACAATAATCAAGAAGAATCTCTACAATTAAAAGGTTCTTACTTCTTTTTTTGGAATGAATTGATTGATTTAGTTTCTATTTTCTATAGAATAAAAATATTAGTATATAAATCAAGAAATATACAAATATAAATATAAATGTGAATAGTATTTTTTTTAATTATTTTCAGTTACATTCTCAACAACATTCTTAATATCTTTTTTAATATCTTTTTTATTTAATAATCTTTTCTCATTTCTTTGATTTTGTCTTTGATTTTGTTGTTTTTTAAATTCTTCTTCTTCAATTTCACTTAATTCAATTTTTTCATTTAATTTTTCATTTAAAATTTTAATTTCTTCATTAATTTTATTTAATTTATTATTAATTTTTAATAAATTATTATCTGTAAATTTTTTATCATTTTTATTAAATTCTTCATATTTTAAAATTAATTCTTTAATAATTTTCTCACTTTCTTCTTTTGATAATGGTACTGTAATATTTAATTCACTTAATTTAATTAAAATATCTGGTTCTAAAGTAAATTTAGAATTCGAAATTTTATTTGATTCTTTATTATTAACATTATTATCAATTATATTATTATTATTATTATTATTATTATTTTGTTTATTATGTTTTTTAAATTTTTTACCTTTATTTTTTGAACCTTTAAAAAATTCTTCATCTTTTTTCTTAAAAACTTGAAAATTTTCTGGAATTTCAATTTTTCTTTCAATTTTATTAATTTTATCAACTGAAGAATCTTCTTTTAATAAAATTTCATTACCATTACCAATTCCATTACCAATTCCATTACCAATTCCATTATTAATACCATTATTAATACCATTAATATTAGAAATTTTATCAAATTTAATAAAATTAGGTAATTCATCATTTGATTTATTTAAAATTTTAAAAAAATATTTTATTAAAATTTTAATATTTAAAATTTCATTATAAAATGCACCTTGATTTAAATTTAAATTTAATTCATTATCTAAAATTTTTTTCTTTAAATTTAATTCATTTAATTTTATTAAAATTTTTTCATTTTTAATATTATTTTTTTTTTCAATTAATAAATTTTTTCTAAAATTTTCAAAATTTAAATTAAATAAATTAAATTCATTATTTAATTCATTATATAAAATTTTTTTTTCATTTTGAATTAATTTTCTTTTATCAAATAAAATTTTTTTTTTATCATATTTTAAATTATTAAATTCATTTAATTTATTTAAAATTTCTTTAATTTTATTAAATTCTTTTAAAATTTCTTTTGAATTATTTTTTTCAAGATAATTATTTAATTCAATTTTTAATAATTTAATTTTTTCTTGATTTAAATTAATTTTATTTTGAAAAATTTCAAATTTATTAAAATCTTTTTTAAATTTATTTATTGAAGAAATTTCTTTTAAAATTTTTTTTTCTTCAACAATTTTTAAATTTTCATTATTAATTTTATTTTCTAAATTAATAATTTTTAAATTAATTTCATTAATTGAATTAAATTTAAAAAAATTTAAATTTTTTTTTTTAAAATTTAATAAATTTATTAATTCAATTTTTAAAATTGAATCAATTTTTTTAATTTCTTCAAAAATTTTATTCTTAAAAAATTTTATCTCATTTTGTTTTTTTTGTAAAAAATTAAGTTTTTCTCTTAATTTAATTTTATCATCATTTGAATATGAATTTAAATTGTTATCATTGTTATCAAGATTATTTTCATTATCAATATTTTCAATTTCATTATTAATTTTTTTTAAATCATTATCTAAATTTGAAATTTTTAATTTAATTAAATTTACTTTTTTTTGATGTTGATCTTTATCAGGAGATTTAATAAATTTTTTATTTAATTTTAAATTTTTTATTGTTTCTAATAATGAATCATCATAATTTTCATTATTATTATAATTACCATTATCATTATCATCATCATCATAATCCACAAAGGATTTAATCTTTTTGTTATTATTATTACCTGACATATTTAATTGAATTTATTAATAATCTTTTTTAACATAATTGATTCATACAATTGAATATCTTTTACTCTTTTACTCTTTTACTCTTTTCATTTACTCAAATTCATTATTATTATTATTATTATCACAGTTATCATCATCACAGTTATTACTTTTATTTATTTCAGTTTAAAAAGCCACGTATATTAAAAGATAAAATAAAAGTGAAAAAAAAGAAGCAGCCACGAAAGCAGCCAATCAGAATCGAGAACGCAGCACCAGCCTTAGAAAAGAGGTTACGGCTAAAAAACAAAATGTGGCTGTTTCCCGTTTAGGTAATTGTGCGAGTAGTTTCCGGGTAGTCAATTACGAGGTGTACAAGTCGGGTTCGGTCGAGCTTGGTCGGATTTGATTGTGGTTTTTATGTCTTTTTTTGGATGAACATGTGGGGGATGACAGTTACTTTATAGGACAACCACTGTCCTAAACAGTTCCAAAAAGTATTAATTTAATTATATCATTAAAATTTAAATTATTTCATAATATTTTGAAGATTTAAATATGAATATAAGTAAGTAAGTAAGTAATAAGTAAGATAAATCATTAAGAAATGTTAAATGTTTAATGGTTAGATAAAAAAGGAATTGAAGTAAATGAAGAGATGAAGTAAGGAGAATATTTTAATAATTGATTAATAAGATTAATAACCACCTTGGCCACCTTGACCTCCAAAACCTCCTTGGTTTCCACCTTGATTACCATGACCACCTTGGTTTCCACCAGGACCACCTTGTCCACCTGGACCTCCTTGATTACCACCAAAACCTCCTTGGTTTCCACCTGGACCACCTTGGTTTCCACCTTGATTACCATGACCACCTTGGTTTCCACCTTGTCCACCTGGACCACCATGACCACCTGGACCACCATGATGAGAGAAAGGATTATGAACCATTATGAATAAAGATTATTTGAATTGAATTGAATTGAGTTAAATCTAGTATGAATATAGATTTTATTATTATATATATAGTTTAATTATTATATTATATTATATTATATTATATTATATTATATTAAGAAGATAAAGAATATAATGGAATTTATCTTTAATTTATATTAATAATTTAATATAAATCTAATTTCACCTCATCTCATCTCATTTAATTTAAATCAATTATACTATTAAAGAATTATATGAAAATATTAAATTAAATAATAACAACATAAATATTTTAAGTGGCGTTAAAGAAATTTTTATTTATTTTTTATTCTATAATGATAAAGAATGATTATGATGATATTATTGGTTTAAATATTATTAATATATAAATATAATAAAATATTGAAAATTTCGGTGTTTGTGGAAATGGAACACCGTGACACTGAAAATAAGAATCCCGAAATGAAACAGGCATAAAACTGGTCAATCATAGACATGGATTAAATGTTGACTTCTTTGACTTCATTTTTTGAGCCTCTTTTAAGTATTATTTAAATAAATGTTAAAATCATAACTTATTATAAATGTATCAGCCACGCATTTTAGCCACGCATTGCTTTTTTCAAATCACAACGTAATAGTATGCAATGCAATGCAATGGTATGCAATGCAATGGTATGCTGCATCATTTCCGACCTTCCGACCTTCCAGGTTTACAAAACGGGTAATAAAAAAATATTAAAATATTAAATATTAAAGAATATATTAAAAAAAAGACTCCGCGACGGGGAATTGAACCCCGGTCTACCACGCGACAAGCGGTAATTCTCGCCACTAAACTATCACGGATTTTCCTTGTGTTGTTTTATTTGTTTTTAAAATTCAATCTCATACTAACAAAATACAAAATAGAAAAAAAACATATTTTTTAATTTCATTACATTGAAGATAATTTTATTATGATTATATTTATGAAGTTCCTTTATTTTATATCAATTCATTAATTCAATAATGAAATTATTCATATATCAATAATAAACAAAAATTAAAAATAAATTACAATAATCACAATTCAATAATATTATAAATTCTAATATTCAGGTTTTTAAAACTTATCTTCAATTAATTAATTAATCATTTAATCATTTAATCATTTAATCATTTAATCAATTAATCAATTATAAAATGAAATCATTATTTTCAAATATAAAAGAAATAAATAATAATAAAAATAAAAATAAAAATAATAATAATGATTTAAATGATGATAATGAAAATATTAATGAAAATATTAATTTTGGAAGATCATTAACAAATAAATTAACAAATTCATTTAAAAAAAATAAAAAAACAATAATTTATACTAATAATTCTATAATTAATTCTATAAATAATTCTATAATTAATAATAAACAAAAATCTAAATTTCCTTTAAAATTAGCTAATAAGAATAAAAGTTCACTTCATTCAAATGAAAAGTTATTTAAAGAATTAATAAAAGATAATAAAGAATCTTTGAAATTGAATAATAAAAATATAATATTTTTTCAAAAAGATAAAAAATTTGGGAAAATTATTTATATTAAAGATAATTATAATAATTTTTTAAATGTAAATAAATTAAATGATAATGATTTAATAAAAATTAATCAAGAATGTAGAATTGATTTTTTATTTTATAGATATAAAATATATTATAAATTAAAAAATTTAAATTCATATCAATTTTTAGATTTATCAAATATTAATCAATTTAATTTATGTAATAATTTTATATTTCAACAAATTTTATGATTTATAAAAATCAAAATTATGATAAAAATAATAATTGTTTTAAAATTATTTTAGATCATTTTGATAGAGAATATTTATTTTCAATTCCAGTAACTAAATTAAATAAAATGGTAATTAATAATGTATTTACAAAACTGTTATATGATAATTTTAAAAAAGATAATAAAAAGAAATATAATGATAATGGATCATTTATTCTTCAATTTTTTATTTCTTCTTTATAAATCTTTAAAGTACTTTGTATATAATTTTATTATAATTGAAATTATTCTTTGTTTTCATTCTTTGATATTCCTCAAATATACTTTATTATCAATATTTCAATTACTCAGTAAACTTTCAAGGATCATAAAATATTGAAAAGCTATCAATTCAGTTTTTACTGTTAGATATATTTCAGAATGAGTTTGACAATTCTTTATCAATTTTTCACAACCACTGCCAACAAATCCTTGGGAAATTCCCAAATCGAATACTTTCCCAATTGCAATCCCGGGCCAAGTCACGAAACTTCGGGAAGTTCCGTTCTGTTTTCCGGGAAGGTCTGGTTCGGGGTTCTGTTTCGGGTCTGTTTTTGTACCCGCGCAAAAGCCCACGTTTCTGAAACTCGAATCGGGAACGGAATTGCGCGGGTCGCAAACTGAGTGTGTTTCCCGATAGCACGGGTCTGCACCATAACGTTACCATTCATTTCCTGAATTTTGTGAGAATTTTTGCTTTATATATTTTTTGAATTGAATATTCAAATATTTTAAAGAAAGAAATATGTAAATTTTGAAGAATTTAATTATTATGATGATTCATTAAAAATTCTCTTTGAAGATTATTTTTTATTTTTGCATTAAATGGCATCAATTGATGTTAATTTTTTTTTTTTTTATTAAGTAGAATTTAAAAATTTAAGATTATCGAAGTTATCGATTATTCTTTATTGAATAATTCTTTAAAAAATTTATTAATTTCTCTCAGGTGTCTCTGTCTTATCAGTTTATCAACTGATAACATATTTAATTTTATTGTTTAAAGGGACATCTCATGGTTAAAAATATTTATTTTTATTTTGAATAAGTTTATTGAATTATGACTAAATTATAATTTATCAAACTTTTATTTGAATTGAATTGGAATATAAATAGTTTATGAAGTTTTTGAATTGAATAGATATAATAATATGAAATTAATTATTTAATTATCAAAATTATCAAATTTATATTTTCAAAATGACAAAAGATTATATTAAACTTCATTCAGATTATGATATAAATGAAACAAAAATTCCAACTGAAAAAGATAGATTAGATTATTATAATGAATTAAATAAATTAAAAAATATTAAAGATTTAAATACAAATAAATTTAAAAGACCATGGGAATTTGAAATTATTCATGGGTTTTTTAAACAAAGTGATTTAAATACAGATACTTTTAATTTTAATTATCTTGATCCAAATAATAATTTTGGTTTAATTAAAAAATTATCATGGAAAATTTTAAAAGAAAAAATAATTGAATTAAATTTAAATTCTTCAAAATTTATTCAATATAAATTAATTTTTTTTGCAAGACATGGTGAAGGTTATCATAATAAAGGTATTGAAAAATATGGTTTAAAAATTTGGAATGAAAAATATTCTCATTTATATGGTGATAATGAATTTATTTGGGGTCCAGATCCTGAATTAACTGATTTAGGTTTAAAACAAATAAAATTAAATGAAATTGCATGGAAATTAAATTTAAAAAATGGTTGTCCATATCCTGATGCATTTTATGTTTCACCTTTTAAAAGATCTTGTCAAACTTTATTAGGAACTTTTGAAAATATAAATATTGAAAGAAATAATAATAATAATAATAATAAAAAATTTGAAGTAATTATTAAAGAAGATTTAAGAGAAACTATTGGAGTTTCATTTTGTGATAAAAGATCTTCAAAAAAATTAATTTCAAAAAATTTTTCAAAATTTGGTTTTAAATTTGAAAAAAATTTTCAAAATAATGATATTTATTTTAATGAAAATTATAGAGAAACTTTAATTGAACAAAGTTTAAGAGCAAATAATTTTTTAAATTATTTATTTGAAAAAGATTTAAATATTTTAAAATTTAATCAAGATTTATTTATAAATGTAACAAGTCATTCTGGAATGATAAAAGCATTTTTTAATGCTTTAAATCATAGAAATTTTTTAATTGATACTGGAGGAATGATACCTATTGTTGTTAAAGGAACAAGAAGAATTGATGATTTATAATTTTATTTTATTTTTAAATTAATTAAATTTATATATTTTATTATTAAATTTTTATAAATAATAATACATACATTTTAATTACATTTTATTCATATTCTCTTTCATTATACTTTTTAGATCTCAGATTGAAAAGTATTCCAAAGATTACATTAACAAAGAAGTATTAATCTTAAACTTGAGAATTACTTGAGAATTTTGTTAAAACTTTTGAATTTATATTTTACCATAAAAATATATGTAATCAAATAATAAAGTAATCATACAATTATATAATATTATAATATATAATATATAATTGAAGTTAATTTAATCATCATCATCTGAGTTGGAATCATCAGAATCTTCATCAGAATCTTGATTTATGAAATTATTTTTAATATTATTTGATTGATTATCATTGAAAATAAGAATTCTTTTTGAATTTGAATTATTAACTGGTTTCATAATATCATTTATACTTAAACCTAAATTTATATCACTAAACATGTCATATTTTAATTTATTTATAGTCTTATTATCATTAATATTATTTTCTACATCACAATCACTATCATCACTATCACTATCACTATCAATATCAATATTTTTATTATTATTAGATATATTTTTATTAGTCGCTCGTAATAAATCATTTAATAAATTTTTTGGTTTAATTAATTTTTCATCAATTGAAAATTTTTTAATAAAACTTTTACCATTTTTATCAATTAATAATAAATCTTCATCTAAATTTATATTTTTTTTATTAAATTTATTAAATTTATTAAATTTATTATGTTTATTATTTAAAATTGGAGGATTTTTAATATTTATTGAAGATATTATTTTAGATACTGGAGTATGTTCCTTAATGAAATGTTTACTATTATCTATCTTTGTATTTGTATTTATATTTGTATTTACTTTTGTATTTGAATTTGTATTTGAATTTGAAATAATTGAAGAATTATTATATATATGACCTTTACCAATTGTATTTTTTTTTAAAGTTGTTGGAAAAAGTAATCTTTTTTTAATTAATTTTGAATTTATTGGAGATTTTTTTGGTGAAGGTAAATATAAATTATTTGATAAATTATTTGATAAATTATTTGATAAATTAGTTTTTGAATTAAAATTTAAAAAAATTTGATCTTTTTGTAATTTTTTTGATTTTTTTTTAATATTATTATTATTATTATTAATATTATTAATATTATTAATATTATATATATTATTTTTCTTTATTGGTGAATTTTCTGGTGTTATTGAAAATGAATTATTTTTATTATTTGAAGATATTAAAGAATTATTAAATATATTTAAAGAATCATATCTTAATCTTGGAGGAGTTCTATTTTGTTTATTTTTACTCATTTTAAATAATTTAATTTATGAAAAAAAGTATATGAAAGAATTGAATTAGATTTAAAAATCAAGGAAATAAAAGAAGCAGAAGCAGAAATAGAAATAGAAATAGAAATAGAAATAGAAGAAGATGAAGAAACAGTTTATCGAATATAATATAATGAATATAATTATAATAATAATTTATTATAAATGGTAAAAGTATCAAATTCAATTCAATATAATCAAATATAATCAAATAATAATAAATAATAAGAAATGGTTTAAAATAAATATATTCAATTAATCGATTTCACGCATTCTCAGCACTAACAAATGTGGTCAAAGACGCGGGTTGTCCAAAAAAGGAAACACTGCCCAAAAGGGAAATACGTAAACAACAACAAAGAAAAAACGTGACTGAATGTAAACACCAGTCACATGACCACACGTGTGACCAGGATTATTATAACTACGCCTTATGTGGCAGTGCAATTGATAGATTTGGAACACATGCGTGGCTAGTTGACCGTCCCGTGGTTTGGCCGTGTCACGTGCCTCGAGTTTTAACTCGCGGAATTTGGCGTTTCTGCTGCTCTGCTCACGTGGACGGGTCTGCGCTGCACGTGCGTGTTGACTTTGCCCCCTTTTTATGATAAAAATCAACAAGTGTCCTCAATCATATAAATACTTGCCACTTCCTCCATTTCTTTTCTTTCTTTTTAATATTTTAATATTTCTTAATCCATCAAAATCAAATTCTCTTAATTCATTAAAAATTCTCTGTAAAGAAGAAGCATCACTTTTTATATATATTCAAATTGTTTATTCAAGAAAACAATCAAATAATTAAATAATAAAGTCAGTTAGTCATAGATCATTATTGTCACCAGCTTAATCTAATTATTTAGTCGCTCTCTTTTAAATTTTTAATTAGCCGCCGATAAAAAAAAAAAAATGTCATCTTCTAATCCAATTATATCTCTAACAAAATCTGATTCTCCCTCAGTTTTAATTTCAAATTCAAATTCTTCTTTAAATTCTTCATCAAATTCAAGAATAAATTCACTTGATATAGATATAAAAAATTTTAAAACTACATTACCACCAAGAAAACGTGCAAAAACTAAAGAGGAAAAAGAACAAAGAAGAATTCAAAGAATTTTAAGAAATAGAAAAGCTGCTCATGTTTCAAGAGAAAAAAAAAGAAAATATGTTGAAAATTTAGAAATTAATTTAAAAAAAATTATTAAACATTATAAAGAAATTTTAAATAATAATGATATTCTTTATAAAAATTTAAATCAATCAAATCAATTAAAATTTTCTCATTTACATCAAAATTTAAATATTAATTTTAATAATGAATTACAATTAGAAAATGATAGTTTAACATTAGATGATATTAAAAATGTTGAAGATTTATTAAATTCAAATTCAAATTCAAATTCTTTTAATAATCCTAATAATAATAATAATAATAATACAACTACTATAAATTCAAAAGATTTAAAAGATGATATTACTTTAGATCATGATCATGATAATATTGAAGATAATGATGATGATAATATTCATGAACTTAAACATAAATCTCCAAGTATTAAATTAGAATCAAATTCAAATTGTAAAATTCCAATTAATAATTCAATTAATAATAATAATTTAATTTCAAAAAAAAAAAATCAATTTTTATCAAATAATAATATAAATAATAATATAAATAAAAATTCAAATTTATCTAATTCTTTAAATTTATCCAATTTTTCAAATTCATCAAATTTAGATTTAAATTTTGACTTAAATTCTAATTCAAATTCAAATTCTAATTCTAATTCAATTTCAGATTCTATTACAAATACTTTAACTCCTTCTGATTTATACCTTTCCCCAAATAATTTATCTTATAATTCTTCTCCTGATTTAAATGATGATATTTCAATAAATTCTGAAATGTTAAATATTAATCCATTTAAAACAATTTCTAATATCTCAAATAATAATAATTTAATTACTTTAAATACTTCAAATAATAATGAAAAACAAAATGATTTTAATTTTGATTTATCAATGATGTTAAATGATTTTAATAATAATAATTCTGATAATAATATTATTACAAATGATTTTGAAAATTTAAATTCTAATTCAAATTCAAATTCAAATAATATAAACACAAATTTTAATGAAATTGATTATTTAGATAATGATTTTATCAATAGGTTGCATATCCCAGCAGTGGTGAATTATATTTTTCAAATTATTAATATTAATATTAATATTTCTAATTTTAATTTTAATTTTTATTATAATTTTTTAACTTAAATTAATCTTGGATTTACCTACTTAGTATAATTAAAATTTTTAATTTTTATTCAATTTTTTAAACTAATTAGGTGATCTTTGAGATTTATTAGGTTAATTAATTTATATTATAATTTAAATTATTTTTTTTAGAAATTTTATTAATAATTAATAAAATTATAGTTTTATGCAATCATAATTTATTTTTTTTAAATAAATAAAAAAAAAAAAAAAAATATTTTATGGCCAGCAGCGCCAATTGATTCTATCATTGATTTTAATCTCTTTGATTAATTATTTCATTATTTTAATTTATTTTAATTTTTAATAAATAAATATTGTGGCGCAGAATTAATTGCGACTGATTTATTTATTATTAATTTTTAAAAATTAAATTAATCATATTTAATATCAAAATATTTTAATTCTTATTTAAATTTAAAATTTTAATTAAAAATTGTGTTTATATTTTTTTGGGTTTGGTATTCTTGTTTTTCATTTTATTTTTTTTTTTTTAAAGTTTTATTTTAAATTTTCGTTTCTTGTTTTATATCTTTATTTTTTTATTTTTTTTAAATCTTTTTAAATCTTTTCAAATCTTTTTAAATCTTTTTGGGGATCATTTTAATATAATTTATTTCGCTTTTAATTCAATAAACATTTTCAATTGTAATTTGTTTTTTTCGCTTTTAATTTACAAACTTGCTAGTCATTTATCAATAGATTTAGTTGTGAAATTCAACTTTTATTCAATATAATTTTAATTAAACATATTTATTAGTTCACTAAATTTTACAAAAGTGAATCAGAAAACTTCCATCATAATCAAATGAATCAACATATACTTGAGTATAGAAGAAACTAGAGGCTATTTGAAAGATTTTGATTGAATTGGAATTTAATTTCAATTCAAGATCATTATCATTCAAATTGCTAATCACACTGTTTTTTTTATTCTTTAATTGATTATTTTTAATAATAATAATCTATAAATTCACCAATTGTCCACATATTATCATTAGAAGAATTTGAATTAATAGCTGAATCATCATCAATGGGATTTTTGGAGATATTAAATTTTTCAGTGATTGAATCATTGTTCACTTTCTCAATGGATTCAATGGTGGAAATTTCTCTGTTTTAATTTTTTGCATTGTAACAAAATCAGATGAAATACATTCTTCGCTTACTTCTCTACCTACTTCTTCATCTGTCTCTTTATTCACATCTGTATCTGTATCTGTATCTGTATATACCATTTCATTCTGACTTTTATCATCTTCCTCACTTTCATTTTGAATATTCTTTTGTTCACATTCATCTTCAATTCTTTCTGTTTCTTCTTGAATATCCTTTTCTTTCTCTTTATCAATTTGGATTTGAACAATTTGCTCTCTTTTTATTTGTGCTTTATTTTCAAGATATGAAATCCCAGCTAAGATAAGAACTGCAGGAATTACAAACTACATTTCAACAAAACTTACTGTTTCATAGGAAAATTAATTAAATTAATTTGAATTTTGTCCTTTTACTTGGGTGAAATTATAATTAAAAACCTTTTACATGGTTTCAATTATATTTTTTTTTTTATGTATTTTAAAAACTTATTCATACACACTAATATTTTATTAAATTATGATTGAGAAATTGATAATAAAGTATTTATTATCAATCACTGATTCAGATATTTGAGGAATATCAAAGTACTCCAAAGATTTATAAAGAAGAAATAAAAAATTGAAGAATAAATGATCCATTATCATTATATTTCTCTTTATTATTTTTTTTAAAATTATCATATAACAGTTTTGTAAATACATTATTAATTACCATTTTCTTTAATTTAGTTACTGGAATTGAAAATAAATATGCTCTATCAAAATGATCTAAAATAATTTTAAAACAATTATTATAAAGCAATGAATAAATAAAAAAAGACCTGAATTTTTATGTGAAGGAAGAATTTTGGAGGGTAACAAAAAAGACAGTGAAAAAGGGAATATAAAAAAGGAAATGAAAAGAAATGAAAAAAAAAGGTTTATTTCTTTCATTTGTTTCTTTCTTTCTTTCTCTACAATCACAATCAATCTCAATCAAAAGGTATGTGAATGATTTGTTATATATATTATTATATTATATTATATATTAGTTCAATAGTTTAATAGTTTAATAGTTTATTGGTGAAGAACAAAATGATGAGACTTTAACCCAAATAAGTTGACTAGCCTTGCACGGTTCTGTGTCTTTATTTATACCATCTTTCGGATCTGATTGTATCAACTTCACTTACTTACTTACTTACTTACTTACTTACTTACTTACTTACTTTATTATATTATATTCAATGGAACTTATTAACTAACAATTATAACAATTATTAAAGAACTGGGGATTTGTTTGATGTTTGGAATGACTTCAGTTGAATAGTTTACTCTATAAATATATTAAATAAATAAGAATTAATGATAAATGTAATTTAAGAATTGAAAAAAATATAAATATTAAAATATTCATGATTATTATTAAATATATTCTCATTATTTTTTTTAAATTCATAATAATTTCTTTCATTATAAATTTCATTAACTAATGATCTCTTTAATTTTGTTATTGGAATTGAAAATAAATATTCTCTTTCAACAGAACTTAATCTAATCTTAAATATATTTCCATTTCCATTTTCATTCCTAATATATTCACCAAACTTCTTTATCATAAAATTTGGAATAATAATATCACTAAATTGAAATTGAAATTGAAATTGAGTATTTAAATCTAATTCTGTAATTCCATTTAATTTCAATTCTTTAATTAGTTTCTCATGTTTATGATTTGATCTAATAAGAATAGAATTTTTAATTAAATCTTTAATAGAATTAACAAATATTATAATATAAATTAAAAATGATTTTGTTTGAAAGATTTTAATTGAATTAGAATTTAATTTCAATTCATAATCATTATCATTATCATTATCATTTAAATTACAAATTATATTATTTTTTTTATTATTCTTTAATTGATTATTTTTTATTTTAAAAATAGAAAAATTTTTAAATTTAAGAAATAAAAATCCAAAATTATCATTATTATTAATTATATTTCTTGTGAAAATAGGAAAATTAATTGGAAAAAAATAATCTAAAGTTTTTAAATCTAAAACACATGTATGATATTTAGAATTTAAAATTTGAATATTATAATATATTTTATATCTAAAAAATAAAAAATTTATTGAACATTCAATTTGTAATTGATATGAAGGATTTGAATAATTAATTTCCATTTCTTTAGAATAATTATTTGGAATAATAAATAACATTTTTGGATTTTTTTTATAATAATAATTTATTAATTCACCAATTGTCCATATATTATCATTATCATTATTATTATCATTATCATTATCATTATCATTATTTTTACTTGAAATATTTGTATTTTGATAATTATAATCCATTATATATTCAAATTATTCATTAATTACATAAATTAAGAAATTCCAATTGAAATAATTAATAATTAATAAAAATATAAATTGAAAAGTTCTTTTATATAATATATAATATTTTAATAATACATGAAATTGATCTTGCTCTTATTTTAATATAATTTTTAATTGATATTATACCATTTATATTAATTATTTACGACGGCAGGCGTTGATTGGCCAGATAAATACGAGCAAAAACATCCACACTTCCGGCATTTGAACTGCAAATTAAGATTCCAATCCCGAAACTTACCGTAAACTTTATTTGTATATATAACTTTTTATATTAAAAAAATATAAAAAATGAAACTAAATAAAGATTCAAACTTCAACATTTGAATTGGAAATATAAGATCTATTATCTTCTTCAGAACTATCTATTTCATTAAAAATGAATTCTGAATTTAATTGATTTCTATTTAATTCAATTATATTATTAAATTTATAATTAATTAATTCATTTATAGAACAATTTCCAAAATCATAAAAAACAATATCTTTTATAATATTTATTTTATTTAAATTATATGGAAAATCTATTAAATTTATTGAATGAATTATAAATTCATTTAAAAATTTTAATTGAATTAATTTATTTAAATTTAATTGATTAATTTTATTAAATGAATTAAATGATAAATTTAAAAAATTTAATTTCTTTAAATTTAAAATACAATCTGAAATAAAATTTATTTTATTTTGACTTAAATTTAAAATTTTTAAATTATTTAAATTCTCAATATTTGAAATTTCAACTAATTTATTTCTTTTTAAATCTAATTTTTCTAAATTAATTAAATTATTTAAATTCTTTAAAATTGAAATTTTATTTCTTGATAATCTTAATAATTTTAAATTCTTTAAATTATTTAAATTTTCTAAATTATTAATTTTATTTCTTGAAATATCTAATTCAATTAATTTTGATAAATTATTTAAATTTTCAATTTTTTTAATTGAATTTTTATATAAATTTAATTTTTTTAAATTTTTTAAATTTAAAAAATCATTTGAAATTTTTAAAATTAAATTATTTGAAAGATTTAAAAATTCTAAATTAATTAAATTTTTTATATTTTTAATTTCAATTATTTTATTATTATCTAAATCAAGATATTTTAATTTAATTAAATTATTTAAATTCTTAATTTCATTAAATTTATTACCTGATAAATATAAATATTTTAAATTTTTTAAATTTAAAAAATTATCTGGAATTTTATTTAAAATTTGATTATTTCCAATATCAAAGAAATTTAAATTTTTAAAATATTTTAAATTTAAAATATTAATTGAATTTAAATTATTTCTAGAAATATCTAAAGATATTAAATTATTTAAAATTTTTAAATTTAAAAATTCAATATTATTTAAATTATTTTGAAATAAATCTAAATATTTTAAATTATTTAATTTATTAAATGATGAATTTAAAATTAAATTTAATTTATTACAAGATAAATTTAAATCTGTTAAATATTTAAAAGATAATTTGAAATTAATTTTTTCAATATTATTCTTTGATAAATTTAATTTTATTAAATTTCTTAAATATTTCAAATTTTTTGGAATTGAAATTAATGAAGTTTCTTCTAAATTTAAATATCTTAAATTTATTAAATTCTTTTTAAAATTGAAATTTATTAATGAATTATATTCTATTGGATTACTTGAAATATTTAAATTAATTAAATTTGGAAAGTTTTTTAAAAAATTGATTTTATTAATTTTATTTTGATTTAAATTTAATTTTCTTAAAAATTTTAAATTTTTAAAATTCTCTTCAATTTGAAATTGATTTTCTTGTAAAATATTATTATTATTATTATCAAAAAGATGATAACAATTATATAAATTGATATGTTTTATTGAACAATTTGAATTAAAATTTTGAAATAATTGAGTGAAAATAAATCTTAGAGTAATTGAATCATTTTCATTAATCAAATTATAATTAATAAATGTTAATTTATTAAGATTACTTAATTTTTTTGAAAAATTCATAAAATTCCAACATATTTTCTTATTTTTAATATTATTCTTATTTAAAAAACTTGGAATAACTTGAATTTTTAAATCTTTGATTAAATAAGAATTTGGAATTAATAATTCATCAATAATTTCTGGATTTTTAGGATCATAAGTTAAAACAAACCAATTTCTTAATGTTTTCAATTCATTATTTTCATTCTCATTCTCATTCTCATTATCATTATTCACATCAGCAGATTCTAAACCACTGCTATCATTATTCAAATTCCTATTTGTATTTTGATATAAGGAAAATATCAGTTCTTTTGGATCATTTGAATAAATAAAAACAGAGTGAAATAATTTCTCTTTTGAAACTTGTTGAATAGTTATATTTGAAGAATGAGATAAAAGTAATAATTTATCTAAAGACTGAGGATGTAAAATTTTTTCAATTATATCCTTTGGGAGTGGTTTGTTTTGATCCATTTTAATCTTTGAGAAGTTGATTGTTTTCAATAAACTTGATAATTACTATTATTATTATTATTCACTATCTCTATATCAGCTTGAAGTAAATATATCTAATCTTGATTTCCCAGAAAAATTAATTGCAGTTTGAATGGTGGTGTGTTGGTTGTTGTTGTTGTTGTTATTTCTTTGATACGCTCGAAGTTAATGATTAATCATCATTTATAGTGTTTAAAAAATACTTAAAAGTCAAAAACTTATTAAATATTCATTGAACTTCAATAGAAACAAAAGAAATATATTCAAAAACAAAAGAAAGAAGCTGGTCTGTTTATATACTCTTGGTCTGTAAGAAATATGAGTAATTGAAGAAAAATTAAAAATTAAAAATTATTCATTTAAACGTACTTGGAAACTGTTCACGCTGATATTCATTTATTATTGTCTCTCCAGTACAGAAATTACCTTATTCTTTTTGATAAATAACTACTATTTAATATACTATATCTTTTATCTTTTTAATAAATATCAATTTGAAAATAAATCTGTAGTTTATAATTTTCTCAAATATAATGGAATTGAACTTTTTACTCCAAAAAAAACACAAAATAAAAATTTGAATTTAAGCATATAATACTAAAGTGTATTTTACAAATTTTACAGAACTTATAAACAAATTAAACTGTTAAAGATCGTATATTAACAAAAATATGCAGAGATTGAAATCTATAAAGATTACATAAAAAGGTTTTTTTTTAGAAAATAAAAAATTATAACATTTAAGAGCGAAATGATTATATTTGAGAACTGAAATAAGGAATTGATATTAAGTAACAAAACACCTTGATTTTGCTTTTATAGGGATAACCAAAAAGGTATCAAATAAATTATAAAACAAATAATGCACCAGCAAATGCACATAAAGCTAAAACAAAACCACTAGATAATGAACCAGCAGCATTAGAATAATCAACTTCTGGAGTAGATGAATTAGCAGAGTATGAAGTAGTTTCTGCACTCATAAATACTGCATTAGCAGATGATGATGAATAATTACCAGAAGCAGATTTTGTAAGTACTAATTTAGTTGTAGAATAAACAGTGACATCAGTATTAGTTAATGGAACATAAGATGTAGTTTCAACTACACTACCTTCAGAATCAGTAGTAGTTCCAACTTCAACACCAGTTGTACATACTGAAGTTACACATGAATCACCGGAACATGATACAGATGAAACAACAGTTGTAGATGATGCAGTTTTAACATATGATGAAGTAACTAATGTTGTTAAAGATGAACAAGCAGCACCAGAACAAACTTCAGTAGCAGATACAGCTTCAGATGAAGAAACACTTGATTCAGCTGTTGCTTTAACAGGAGCAGCACTTGATTCAGAAGTAGATTCAACAGTAGTTGAAACAGCAGAAGTTTCAACAGAAGAAGCTGGAGAAGTAGATGTAACAACAGTAACACCAGATGAAGTTAATGGAACAAATGATGTGGCTTCAACTTCTTTTCCTTCAGTATTAGTTGTTGTACAAACTTCAATACCAGTGGTAACATCAGATGTAACACATGAATCACCACTACATTTAATAGAAGAAATAACTGTAGTAGAAGAAGCAACTTTAACAGTTAAAATAGTACTTTCAACAATAGATGAACATTCAGAACCAGAACAAACAATTGAGGTTGTGGCAACGGCAGCAGCACTAGAAAGAGCTTGAGTAGTAGTTAATACACTAACTGTACTTGAGGTTAATGGAACATATGAGGTTGTTTCAACAGATGAACCTGCTTCATTAGTAGTAGTACCAACTTCAACACCAGTGGTAACAGTGGTTGCTGTGCAAGATTCACCAGAACAAATAGTTGTTGGTACAACAGTTGTTGATGATGCAGTCTTAACAAATGTACATGAACTTTCAATAACAGTAGATGATACAGCAGAAACAGGAGCAACAGAAGAAGTTGTAGTAAGAACAACAACACCTGTAGAAGTTAATGGAACAAAAGTAGTGGATTCAGTAGAAGAACCAGCTTCATTAGTTGTTGTAGCAATTTCTACACCAGTTGTAACTGCAGATGTAACACAAGTTTCACCAGAACATTGAATAGATGAAATAACAGTGGTAGATGAAGCAACCTTGACTGTAGAAACAGTACTTTCAATTATAGAAGAACATTCACCAGCTGAACAAACAACAGATGTGGTGGCAACAGGTGCGGCACTTGAACCAGTAGAAATTACATGAGTAGTAGTTAATACACTAACAGTACTTGAGGTTAATGGAACATATGAGGTGGTTTCAACAGAAGAACCAGCTTCATTAGTAGTGGTACCAACTTCAACACCAGTGGTAACTGTAGTTGAGATACATGATTCACCAGAACATATAGTTGTTGGTACAACAGTAGTTGAGGATGCAGTTTTAACAAATGTACATGAACTTTCAACAACAGTAGTTGATGGAATGCTTGCAAATGTGGATTTAACAGTAACAGGAATAGTAGAAGTTTTAACAACTATTGAACTAGTGGTTAATGGAACATAAGATGTAGTTTCAACAGAAGAACCAGCTTCATTTGTTGTTGTACCAACTGAAACACCAGTTGTGATTTCTTTAGTTTGACATACTTCTTTAGTACAGATAACAGTAGAAACGATAGTAGACATAGTAGCAGTAACAACAATAACCTCAGTATTTTCACTACATGATTCAGTAACATAAGAAGTAGCATAAACAGGAATTGAAGAGATAATAGTAGTTGTAGGATATGCAACAGTAGTACAAGCTTCACCGCTACAAACAGTTGATAAAGAATTTGTAACAATAGTTGATTCAGTGAAACTAACAACAGATGATTTTGCTTGAGAAGTTTCAGAAACAGGAGCAGCACTTGATTTAGAAGCAATTGGGGTTGTTGAAACAGCATAGGTGGTACATACTTCACCAGTACAAGTAACTGAGGAGGATGCAACTGGAGTAACTGTTGAGGAAACAACGACAGGAACAGAAGAAACCATTGTAGATGAGATAATAACTGGAACAGAAGAAACTACAGTACTTGATTCACCAGTGACTGTGGTACATGAAGCACCAGTACAAATAGTGGAATAAGAGCATGTAACAAATGTAGATTTTACAAAACTAGTTGAATGTGTTTTAAAACTTGATAATATTAACTCAGGTTTACTTGAAGTTTCAGAAACTGGAGCAGCACTAGATTTTGATGGAACT
>BCKQ01000020.1:131698-234083 GCA_001600695.1 Ascoidea asiatica
GTACAAGAAGTAGAAGTTGTAGCTCCACAATTTGGTCCAGTACATCCTTCAGTAGTTGCTAATTTTCCAGTTGATGTAGTAGCACCACAATTTGCACCAGTACAAGCTTCAGTTGTTTCTATTTTACCAGTAGAAGTAGTAGCACCACAATTGGCACCAGTACAACCATTAGCTGAAGTTGTTGCTTTAGTATAAGTAGTTCCTTTACCATATGTAGTTGCGGTAGCTTTACATTTACCATTGGAACAATTATCACCAGAATATAAAATTGAAGAAGGAACAATAGAACCTGAAGTTAATACATTTGATTTAACAGTAAGAGTTTTAGCTGCTGTTAATGGACAATAAGTTGTATATTCAGTTTCAGTACCTTCAACGGTATTAGTTACAGTTACAACACCAGTTTTCTGAGTTGAAGTTGCACAAGCATTATTTTTACAAGAAGTTACAGTTACAACAGCAGTATCAACATCTAAAGTGACATATGCAGTAACAGTGACATCATCATCACCAGAATCAACAGTTTGAGTTGCAGTGACAGTAGCAGCAGCTGATATAGTTGCAGATGCTAAAAGTGAAAGTAAAATGCTTTTTGAGAAACGCATTTTTGAAAAACTATTATAAATGGGTATAAATTTATATGGATATTAAATAATAATAATAGTAATAATGAAATTATATTAAATTATATTTTATTATAATTGAAAACGATTGACTTTTAAAAAATGAAAGAGATAAACTTTGAATGAATTCTTTGAATAAATCTTTAAAATTGGATTTGATAATAAACGATTGATTTATGAAATTAATAATTAATAATTAAAGTAAATAATTTAAAAATTTTGAATTTGATCAATAGACTATATTGGAATAAGGAGAAAAAAAAGGATGAATTAAGTGAATGAATTATAAGTCTTTTTTTTTTGAATGATCAATTATTTTAAAATAATTAAAATAATAAAAATTATAATTATAATTAGTTATTATGATCTTAACTTGATTTGAATCTTAGATAAATAAATCAATTGAAATGAATAGATGAAGAGGAGAAAAAGATAATTTTTTAAAGATTTAGAAAAAAGTAAAATATAATAAAGAAGATAAATTGAAATATATATATATATATATATATATATTTTTTGAAATGAAATGAAAAATTCATTCCCAATGGAGTTAATGAAATGCTTCCTAAAAGAGATGAGATTAAAATTAGAACATTAGAACATTGATTTGATTATTAGAGTAGTAAGTAGTAATAGTTTTCAAAGGCATTAGTTTATTATTATTTATTATGCATTGTAAAATAAAGCAATAGAAAGCTTAAAAGACGAGGATGAATAAGGATATGAGTACTTTTAATTGTAGTAATAATTAAGACTAGAATCATGACGAAGATTGATAATAAGAGGAATATTAAGACGATAATTATCTGACGAAGACAAAGAAAAATTAATATAAAATAAAAAAAAGTATAGACTGAGTGAAAAATTAATATATTGAAGTTTGATGAAAATTGTGAAAACCCTTTAGAAAACGAGAGATTATTAATAATTGATGTTTTATAAGAATATGAATTAGATATTAAAATATAATGATAAGTAAGTTAATGCTTTTAAAATATATATGTCAATAAATTATTTTTATTCTAAAATTAAAACATTTGAAACCAGAGATTGAAAATAAATAAATAAATAAATAAATAAATACATTAAAAAGCGTAACCAAAGTTATTTTTGAATAAAGTTTTTGAAAAAATATTTTTAAAATATTTCTTACTTTATAAAATATTTTAATGTTAATGTTAATGTTAATATTAAAAGTTAGGTTAAAACGTTCGCGAAAGAGAAAATATTAAGTTGAGAGTAACTTTATATTGTAATTTTTAAGGGAGATTTAAAAAATCTTTTAAAAACTTTGAAAAAAAGAAGAAGGTGTTAATGAATTGAATTGAATTGAATTGAATTGAATTAAATTAAATTTTTGAATCTAATGGAAAAAGACTCTGTAACGTGTCTTAATACATGAATCTAAGAGAGATCAAACAATGATTTTGTTTTAAAGTAAATTATTAATACGATTTTATTTATTGAAACTGATTGAATTTAATGAATTATGATTCCAGACAGTGATTTACACTGCTTTCTTAGAGATCAGTGATAAATTCATTGTATATTTGAGATCTGATTGATTTTGAAATGATATTTAACTGATAATTGCGATGGTTTCCTTTATTTTATTATTTGATCCTTTATTTTATTTCTTTTATTTCTTTTATTTATTTATTTTATTCTTTTATTGCTTTTGTGGTGGTTTGGTGGTTTGGTGGTTAAAGCCCTAAACCGCGCTGTGTCTGCCTCGGTGCGCCAGGGCTCTACCGCCGTTCTGGGCTGCTGTTTGCCACTGGAATGCGCTTCGGGTTGCGCCGTAAGACCATTTCTCGCCTCATTCCACACGCAAACGCCGGCACCCGCAGGCACACACAATAAAATGCAATAAAAAAACACATTCAATTTTTGAAGTTTTCATATTATTTTCAATATTATTTTCAATATTATTTTCAATATTTCATTAATTATTAACAAATAATTGTCATTAAATTATCAGATAATTGATAGTTTATGTTGAGCCTGAGATTGAGCCTGATTGTTGTGAGCGTGGATCAGTCTGAGTATTGGTAACATATTTTTTATTTTATTTATCCTATTTACAAAATAGGATATATACAGTATAGTAAAATAAAATAATAATAGTCTGGTGATTTTAATTTTAATTTAAATTTCCATTGGAATTTCATTTAAATTATAATGTAAAAAAAAAAATTAATTAATAATTTATGGCTTAAGAAAGATTTTCTATTGCCTTAAGATTGAATGAAAGTTATCCAAAGTTATTAAAGGCTTAATTTATTAACTTACAATAATTATGTTTATTTTTTTCGTAATTACTGCAATAAATTCATTTGATATCAATAAATTTATTTTTATAAGAATTTTGCTTAATTTTAGCCATTTATTTAATTAATTAATTAATTAATTAAATGATTCATAATTAGATCAAAATGGTTTAAAAGGCTTTAAAAATATTGAAATTATGACCAAAAACGATAGAGAATATATCAAAATTAGTTATAATAGATCATAATTAGATCAAGAATAGATCAAGAATAGATTAAGAAAAGATCAATAAAAGATCAATAAAAGATCTTAAATTTATCGAAAATGGATAGTTTATGAGATTGAAAGTTGAAGAGATAAAGAGATTATTAATTAATTTATATTATTATATTACATTATTTTCTTATTCTTATTCTTATTCTTATTCTATTTTTATTCATATTCATATCCACATCCACATCCACATCCATCAAAATCTATCCATTTATCTAAATCTATATACATACCTAAAACCAAAACCATATTTAGATCTTTATCTATATCCGATTTCATTGTTCTATATTTATATACAAGTTATTATAGTTATTATTTCTTAAGTAATATATACATTTACTAGTTTTTATGATTTTTAAATAAATTATCATTTTTCAACAGATATTGAATTTACTTCTTCATTATCTTCATCTTCTTCTTCTTCTTTTTTTATATATCCTTTTTTAATCAAAGATTCCTATTCAATTATAAAATGTTAGTTATCAAATATTAAAATCATTATTTAAATCAAAATTTAATCATTCATTTATTAATTTTTAATTTATTCATACTTTAAAACATAATTGATAATTATTCCATAATTCAAAACAATCTTCATTAACATCAATTGATTCTCCTTTTAAAAATTTATTTTTAAACCAAATATTTTGACAATCATCATATGATTTCTTTAATGAATCACAATCTTTTGCAAAACTAACTGTATTTCCCATTTTATTTATTCTTTTTTTATATTAAATTAAATTAAATTAATTGCATTGCTTTAAACAGTTATTATTAATAAGTTAACAAATTGAATTTGAATTTGAAATTGAAATTAAATTGAAATTTCAATTTTGTAATTTATTTCAAAAAAGAAGTACCACAATAATGGCAACAACCAGTGGTATGGATCCGACCAGAGAAATGGTACTACCAAAACCAAGGTACTACCACTTTTGTGGATCGACTCCAAAGAGGCTTCAAACATTTAATTTCTACCAGTGCTGTGGTTCTTTGAGAAGAGCTGCATCTTTTTTTACAAATTAAGTTTTCCTTCTGATAACTCAAAATAAAACACTGTACACACTTCACAGCCACAAAATACTAGTAACGTGGGCAGCATGGCTAGTTTTAGTACTGACTGGCCAATAGAACCACTCAAATCCAAATTGGCTTTTAAGGTTTTTGTATTATTTACAAATTTTATGAAATTTGCAGGGATTGATATTCCAAAAACAGCTCCAAAAAGCAATTGCATATGCACATTGACGCTATTTATAGTATAATCTTTGTGACTTGAAATTTCTCTTTTGACTTACAATTTCTGTTTTGAGAGGTATATGTGGCAGTGTTGTTTATTTTAAAAATAAACATGCGCCATTGTTTATTAGTAAAATTAGCACAAACAGTAGTAAACAGCCCTAAACGAGGCAAAAACTAATACTTTTTTCGTTTATTTGTGGCTAGTTTGATTTCATTCTGGCATGCGTGTGTATGCTTGTTGCGGTCTGCTGCATCTGCGTTGCATTTTTTGGACTTCCAAAAAACTCGAATTTTTTAAAAAAAGAATTTTTTTCACTTTTTTCACTTTTTTCACTTTTTAAACCTTTTTTAATCTGAGAAAACTTGATTGAAATGTCTGAATTGAAGTTTATTCAAAGAAATTAATCTAAAAAAATGTACCAGAAATTATTCTAGAAAAGTATTCCAAGAAAATCATTCCAAGGAAATTATTCAAAAAAAGTTCTGAAAGTAAAGATTCAAAAGAAGAAATAAGAAAAAGAAAGTAAAAAAAAAAAATGGAACAATAAGAAACTGAAATATTTCACATATTGTAGATAAAGATAAATAGAATTGTTTTTTTTTATATTTAATCTTAACCAAAAAATTATTTACTAATAAATTTATTCATTCACTAGCAACTATCTCTCAAATTATAATAATTCTGAATATTCAAATTTCATAATTTCATAATTTCATAATTTCATTATTCATTATCATTTATTTCAATTGAAAAATCAAAAATTTAAATTACTTAAGAATTTAATCATTAATTTAATCTATATTTCAAAGCCATCACTTATTTAATTCATTGTTGTTTATTGTCTAACATTATCAATTTGAATATAAATTGAAATAATTTCATTTTATTTCATTTCATTTATTAGTTTATATTAATTTATATTCTCTTCTCCTTAAGTTTCACTTACTTATTATATTACCATATTTATATTATATTATATTATATTATATTATATTATATTATATTATATTATATTATATTATATTATATTGTTTATTGTTTATGTATAAATTAATTACTCCTGTTTACTGATATATCATTACTCTAAAACAATAAGATATAATAAGATATAATAAGATATAATAAGATATAATAAGATATAATAAGAATAAGAATAAAATGAAACTCAAATGTAATTTTCATAATGAGGCTTTTAATTTAAATTATTATTCTTTTTTTTTATTCTACTTAATTTTTCAATTAAATTTTTATTTATCTAAAGCAACATCTGATATAACTTCAAAAGGTTCTTATGAATGTTCAAATTCAGATTCTTCTTCTGATATAATTGTAACTGATTTTAAATTAATTTATGATAAATTATCAAATTCTTTAGAATATAATGTAACTGGAACTGTATTAAAAACAACTGAAGCTTTAGCTATAATTCAATTAGATGTTTATGGTATGATGGTTATTAATGAATCTATACCTTTTTGTAATGCAAATATTGAAGAATTATGTCCTGTTCAAGAAGGAACTAATATTAATATTATTAATAATTATACTGTTCCAATTGAATATTCTTCTCAAATTTCTTCAATTGCTTATAATATTCCTGATCTTGAAGGTTATGTAACTGTTAATATTTATAATTCTTCAAATTTATCTCAAAATTTAGGTTGTTTTACTTCTGATATTTCAAATGGTAAATCTGCTGAAGTTAAAGGTGTAACTTATTTATCAATAATTATTGCAATTATTGCTTTATTAATTTCTTTATCTTCTTCATCATCATCATCTTCTTCTTCTGGAACCTCTGGTGGTGCTCTAGGTACAACTCCTGCAAATAATTTACCTCCAATTCATGGTCCTGGAACAAATGTTGCAGCTCCTGGTTTTCATCCTCCAGGTGTAACTGAATTTTTAAATGTTTTACAATTATCTGCAACTAATGGTTTATATGCTGTTTCATTACCAAAAGTTTATAGATCTTTCACAAATAATTTTAGTTGGAGTTTATCTTCAATATCTTTTTCTAATTTACAAAATTCAATTGATAATTTTAGAAAAAATGCTGGAGGTAATTTAAATAATAATTCTTTAAAATTATTAAATTCTATTAAATTATCTTATACTAATACTGAAAATGCAGAAAAATTAAAAAGTTTAAATTTAAAAAAAAGATTTAATAAATTTCATCATAATCATTATTATTCAAAATTTTTTTTAAATAAAAGAATAGATTCAACATCAACTCAAACTCAAAGTAAAGAAGAAAATGGTATTGCATATTTTTTTGAAAATAATTCAATTCCAAATACAAATGCATTTTTAACTTTACTTATTTGGTGGTGTGTGATAATGGGAATTATAATTTTTTTAATGTTATCATTTAAAATTTTTTTAGAAATTTATTATAGAAGAAAATTAAAAAATTTAACTGAAAAAATTTATAATGAAAATTTAAATAAACCATTACCTCCAATAGATCTGAATGAAACTGAAATTATAAATAATGATAATATTAATAATGATAATATTAATGATATTACTCCAAATACAATTATTATCACTTCAAATTCAATAGAAAATGAAAAAGAATTTATAAATGATTCTGTTAATTCAATATTACCTAATAGTGACTCTTTTAAAACTATTCAAAATTCAAATTTACTAAATTCATCAAATATTTCAAATAATTCAAATAATTTAAATAATTCAAGATTATCTGAAAAAAATAATGATGAAATACATAAAAATAAATCTATAAAAACCAAAGCTAATAATTTCCTCAATTATTTTAAAATTAATTTAAATAAAACTAATCTGTCAATAACTCAAACAAATAATTCTACAATTCAATCAACAATTGAAACTCTTGAAAAAGATATTAAATTTAATTCTTTTAGAAAATTATGGTTAACTCATCTTTGTAATTTAATAATAAGAGTAATAATAATTCTTTATGGAGTTTGGGTTATTTTATCATTATATCAATTAAGATTATCTGAAGCTTGGGGTTCTAAATTATTAGCAGCATTAACATTAATTTTATTTACACTGATTTTTATGGGATTTTTTTTAAGAATTTTATATATTGTTAAAATTAAATCAAAAAAAAAAAATTTTGAATTAGAATATATATTTATTTATAAACCATATTTAAGAAGATATGGTTTATTTTATGATGAATTTAAAATTGATTTTTGGTGGTTTTTTATGATTAATTTATTAGTTGTATTTATGAGAAATGCATTTATTGGATTATCACCAAATAATGGATTTATTCAAGTTATTGGACAATTAGTTGTTGATGTTTTATTAGGAATAATAATGATTTTTACATTACCATATAATACAAAAATGGGAAATTGGTTAAATATTATTATTCAATCAGTTAGAATTGCAAGTTTAATTTTAAGTTTATTATTTACAGAAGAAGTTGGATTAGATTCAATTTCCAAAACAGTTATTGGATTTATATTATTAGGTATTCAAAGTGCATTAACAGCACTTTTAATTACTTTAATTATTTTAAATGCAACTCAAGGAATTTGGAAAGGACTTTATAAAAAATTAAGAAATAAAAAAAAAAATAATGATGATAATAGTTTAAATTATCTGATTTCATATGAATCAAATATTAATAATCATAATGATAATATAAGTGAAAGTCAATTTGTTATTTTAAATCCATCTAGAACAGAAAGAGTAATAGAAAAAGAAAATTATGAAAATGTTGTTAATTCTCCAAATTTAAATCAGTTTAATAATAGTAGTAATATTAATGAGAGAAGATAAAATTTTAGATATGAATTTAAATTTCCATTATGATGATATAATTTTTTATTTACGAGTTGCTTATTTTTTTTTTTAACTTTATTTATTTATTATTTATTTATTATTTATTTATTTATTATTTAATTTTTTTTATTATTATTTTTATTGAATCATTGTTCTTTTATTATATTTTATCATAATTTGTTAATCTTTATTATTTCTTGTTCATTATTTATTATTCATTATTATTTTTCATTTTAATTATTTTTTCATTATATTTTCTTTACTTCATTTGCTTTCAATTTTAATATCAATTTTAATATCAAAATAATTTCAATTTCTACTTCAATTTCTTTCAATTATTATTATCATTAATAATTATTTTATATTATTAAAAATAATAAATTAAAAATACGAGAAGAAAGTATTTTTAACGCAATTAGTATGCACGACTCGTAAATACTACATACATGTACATTCTTTTAATCACCGATCGGGAAACCAAATAAAAGTTAAAATTAATGAAAAAAAAGTAATTAATAAAGCAAAAACCGAATTTAATGATAATTTCTTGAAGTATAAATAATAATTTTTTCAGATTCTATATAATTTATTGGAATTGGAGAAGAATTTAAAATATGTTTAGATAAAGTAAATTTTAATTTATATTCACCAGTTACAGTTATTCCAAGATCTTTAAATTTAAATTGAAAACATTTACAAAGTATATTTTTATTAAAATTATTAGAATAAAGTAATAAATTATTATTATTATTATTATTATTATTATTATTATTATTAATTGATTGAATTAATGGAGAACCAATAATTATTTTATTACCAAGTAAAATATTTTGTTGTTTTAATAATTGATTTGAATTAAAATTATAAATTGAAACATCAATAATAAATTGAGAATTTAAAGAATTAAAATCATTTGTAATTAAATTTATTATATTTATTGGAATTAATAATCTTTTAGAAGTAATTGAAGATTGTCTACCTTTTATAGAAGATTGAATAATTGATAAATCATATATATATGGAATTTCTGGTATTATTATATTAGACATAATATTATTATTATTATTATTATTTAATAAAAAAATTCATAACTTCTTTGAAACTTATATAAGTTTATATAATAATATCTGAACTTGATCATTTGATCATTTTTAACTGAATTGAATATATTTGAAAATATTTGAATATATGTTATTATAGAAAAAAAGATAAATTCAATTAATTGAAAATAAATATGAAATGAAATACCATAATAAAGGTATAATTTCACCAATTTCACCAATTTCATTTCAATCATTTCAATCATTTTCTTATTATATTCTCCATTTTCATTATCTTTATATTGGTTTACTTAGGAATAAATAGTATATAAAATAGTATATAAAGATATAAATAAAGAAATAATAATGTTCATCAGCATTGGTCTCATTTCTCAATAATTTGGCTTTATTGTACATTCATTAGTCGAAATATTCGAAAAAGAAGAAGATCCATGGAAAAGGTCTCACTCCAGATTTCAAACTCAGAAAAAATGAAACCAAATCTGTGGGTGCCATTTATTGATCCTGGGATTTGGTCTCGGTGAATCAGCCACAAAATCAAATCCCACAAATCCCATGGACAAGGCCTCCCCGCCCAATCCCGTGACCGTGTATCACGAGATTGAAATAAAAAAAGAGAGAAAAGAGAAAAAAGAGAAAAAAGAGCCCTAACGGTAACACCCCCACGCAACAATATCCCATTCAGCGCGTGTGCGTTATCAATTAGCAGTCACACCGCAACAGTTCACGACTCAGAATGTGATTATGTGCGGTGCGTGCATTGTGTGTGCAATGTGTGCGCATTCTTTTATGTTTTTGCGCAAACAAATCACGCTGCCTTCTTTCCGATTCTGCGCTCCACGCACCGCGACTTGTTTCTTGGCCATGCTGACGTAGGCAGCGTCTGGCCGCGTGTTTCGAACTGAGACAACGCACTGGAACAGCTTGTTCTGTGAGTGGTGGTGGACGTCTGTGCTGCGCGGTGGTACAGATATGCGCTACATTCTGAACAGATTCTAAACAGACGGTGCGGATGTTATCGAGAAACTTCCCCCCCAGAAGTAAGACAAGCAAGATAAGAAATGTATGACTGATTTGATAAACGCAGTACTTGACCACAGTCTTTGTCCCCAGATTGAAAGAAAATCATTAAAAATCAGAGTCGAATTGAATTACGTCGTGTAAAACCCAGGGTTCAGGCGCACACGCATGCACTGCTGCTTGAGATACCGCAACCACACGGCCACCCCCGTGCTGCGCAGCTCCGGCAGCGGCTCTGCACGGTGCCCGTCTCCTGCCCGATTCGACCAGCACCGCCACAGCGCGTTCTTGTCTGGCTGCCCGATTGGGCCTGGCTACGTAATTGCGATCACTCTGCGACAGAAAATGAGAATGAAAAAAATTGTAAGTTTTTTGTTTCTGGTAATTTTTGTTATTTGACAATTTTTAAAGTGATAAATTTTATTCACTTTTTTAAAATAGGTCAAAGAATTTATAATTCTTTAAATTTTACATATTTACTCATTTTATTCATTATTTTATTCACTATTTTATTATATTTCATTACATTTCATCTTTTATTCTACCTTTTATTCTTTGTTTCTCTTAGAAATTAACTGAAAATAAAGTGAAATTGAATTGAAAGTATTATTCAAGTATTATCAAAGTAATATATTAAAGTAAATTAAGAATAATTTAAAGTAATTTGAGTTAATTTCAATTATCCTTTTTTTTCTTTATCCTTTTTTCTTTATCCTTTATTCTTTATTCTTTATTATTTTATTCTTTATTCTTTATCTTTTATCTTTATCTTTTATCTTTATCTTTATCTTAATCTTTTATCTTTTATCTTTTATATCATATAACTTATATTTTATATCTTATATTATAGTTTCATATATATATATATATATATATATATATACCAACATATATACAATCATAATCACAAAAACAAAAAATTAAAATGGATTTACATGAAGTTTTATCATTAAAAACAAGACCAATAAATGATGAATATCTTAAAAAAGTTAAAATTTTATTAAAATCAGGAATTTCTCCAAATTTTACAATCTCAATTAATCAAAGAACTCCATTACATACTTTATTTTATAATTTACCAATTGATTTAAAACCAATTGAAATTAAAATTATTGAAAATATTATTGATGAATTATTTTTTTATGGTTCAAATTGGAATTTTATTGATATAAAAAATTTAACACCAGGTTGTATTTTAATTAATAGAAAATTAAATTTAAAATATAATTCAATTTATTTAAAAATTCTTAATGCTGGAATTAGAGCTGAAATTTTATTAAGAAAAGTTAATGAAAATAATTTATCATTTATTGAACATGGAGAAAATGAAGAAAATGGAGAAAATGGAGAAGATGAAGAAGAATCTGATTTATCTGCAAGTGATAAAGAAAATGGCAATGTTGGAAACGACAAAGAAGAAAAAGAAGATAAAGAGTTGACGAATAGAAAAGTTGAGGTAAAACAAATTAAAATTCATTCAGAAGAAGAATTTGATCCTTCTGGTAATATTAATCATTTTTTAAATACACCTTTAATTTATAATAATAATAATAGTTTAATAACAAAAGATAGAAAAGATGCTGTAATGATGCAATGGGAAGATGAACTAATGCAAGCAGGTTGTAATTCATTATTTAAAAATATACCTTCAATTTTAAAAAAAGATGATGATGAAATTAATATTTTAAATATTGGTTTTGGTATGGGAATTATTGATACAATGATTGATTTAAAAGCTCAAAAAAGAAATATAAAAATTAATCATTATATATGTGAAGCACATCCAGATGTTTTAAAAAGAATTGAAAATATTTATATACCAGAAATTATAAATTTAAATAATAATCCAAATTTAAATTCAAATAATAATTATATTAATAAAGTAAAAGTAAAATCAAAATCAAAAATAAATATAATTTTATTAAAAGGTAAATGGCAAGATGAATTACCAAAATTATTAAATAAAGGTAATATTTTTTTTAATGGAATTTATTATGATACATATTCTGAATATTATGAAGATATGTTAGAATTATTTAATTTAATCTTAGGTTTATTAAAATTAAATGGTGTATTTTCATTTTTTAATGGTTTAGGTGCTGATAGACAAATTATTTATCAAGTTTATAAAAATGTTTTGGAAATTGATCTTAAAAAAATTGGTTTAAAAATTACTTATAATAATATTAATATTCCTCAAGAAACTTTAAAATTTTTAAATGATAAAGATTCAAATAATAATATTAGAAAATCATATTGGAATTGTCCAGTTTATTATCATCCTGAAGTTACTTTTGAATAACAGAAAATTCTCTTCTTCAAGTCTTTTTTATCTCTTTTTATCTCTTTTATCTCTCTTTTTATCTCTCTTTTTTATCTCTTTTTTCATGGATATGAATAATTCTTTCATTTATCACACACTCTCTTTTTAGTTATGTCATTCACTTATCTTCATTTTTTATTGTTTTTATTATCTCTTAAAAAAAATCTTTGGTTTTTATCTTTTATCAATTATCTCTAATTTCAAATTTCAAATTTCTAGTTATTTTTAATTTCTAATTTTTGATAATTCATAATTGATGTTTTTACAAAGATGTAGTTAGTTAGCAATTTTTCTCCTTTTTTATAATTCAATTCATAGCAGTAGTTTAGCCAATTTTAAAAAGCTCTAAATAAAAAAAATAAATACTTTATAATATAATTTCTTCATCATTTCTTCATTAAAACTATCATTAAAACTATCATCAAATTCGTTGTTTTTATTCATTTTTATTGAATTTTGCTGTTAAAAATGTTCTCGGAAGCACCGGAGCCGGGTTCCGGCCAGTTCCGTTCGCATCCGACGCTTCGTTTGTTACAAAATGAAATTGAAAGAAGCTTTAAAAAAGAAAGAAGAAAGAAAGAATTTATTCATATATCACTTGAATATCACTTGAATATCACTTAAATATCATTGGAATATCATTGGAATATCATTGGAATTACAAGTAGATATCTTTAAACTAGGCTTTAGTAATCATAGTACCTCTAGAAATGAAGGATGTTATTCAAAATGATACAAATAATCTGCTTGATTTCAATAAACAACCTTTAAAAAGAGTTCAATCTCTAACAGAATATATCAATGATGATTTCTCAATTCCAAAGAATTTTATTGTTGGTAAAAACTTTCAAACTTTGAAAGCAATGAATATAAGACCAGGAGATTCATATTTCTCTCTTTGGTTAATAATATCTTGTTATTTCCCATTAATTGCTTCTTGTACTGGTCCATTGGCAAATATGTTATCAATAGCTGCAATTGTAAATAAATGGAAATATAAAAAAAAAATTGGTGATATTAATAATGATAATGATAATGATATAAATCTGATTCTTGCAGATGATGATATTTATATTATTATTTTAAATTCAATTTCTTTATTCATTGGTTATTTTTCTGATCTTTTATTATTATTAAATATGTCAAGAAGAATAAATTATTTAACTGCTCAATTTGCTTGTATCTTTGGTTGGTTTTTTTCAAGTTTTTTATTATTATCAATATTATTAGCAACTGATTTAACATATTTTCATAATCAAAATAATTATAATTATAATAATAATAATAATAAATTAAATGAATTTATTTATACACCTTCTGATGGATTTTGGTTTGCAGTAATGACTGCAATTTTTTATTTTATTTGTGCAACTTTATTAACAATAAATTTAATTGGTCATTATTTAAATAAATATTCTGCTGATTTTAATTTAGATTCTTCTCAAAGAGGTATCATGTTACATACTTTTTTACTTTCAATTTATTTATCAATTGGTTCTGCAATTTTTTCAAATTTAATTCATGTAAGATATGGTACTGCTTTATATTTTTCTGTTGTTTCTTTATTAACTATTGGTTTAGGTGATATTTTACCAAAATCTATAAGTTCAAGAATTTTAATTTTAATTTATTCTTTAATTGGTTTTCTTTTATTAGGTTTAATTATAACTTCTATAAGAGGTGTAGTAATGAGTGCTTCTGGTCCACCATTTTTTTGGAATAGATTAGAAAATCATAGAAAAAAATTATATTCAGAACATTATGAAAAAATAAATTCTTTAACAAATAAAAATAATTATTTATATTCAAAAGATTCAAATAATTTATTAAATTCAAAAAAAAAAAAAAAAAAATGTAGACATAGTATAAATCCAAGTGATTATGAAATAAAAACTGGTAAAGATAGTTTTATACAAATGAGATATCTTAGAAAAAAATCTAAATTTCAACAAAAATTAATTTCTTTATTTATTACAATCATTGTTTTTATTTCATTTTGGTTAATTGGTGCTTTAATTTTGAAATTTACTGAATCTTGGAATTATTTTGATTCAATTTATTTTTGTTTTTTATGTTTATTAACTATTGGTTATGGAGATTTTGCTCCAAAATCTTCTGCAGGTAGACCTTTTTTTATTTGTTGGGCTTTAGCTGCAGTTCCTTTAATGACAATTTTAATCTCCAATTTAGGTGATACTCTTTATGGTTTATATTCTCAAAAAACAGATATGTTTACTTCTTTATTAATTGCTCCAAAAATGGCTTTTAATAAAAGAGTTGGTAATGAAAGTAGATTTTTCATTGGTAAATCTTCAATAACAAAACTGAAACCAATTATAAATAATAATAATAAAAGTGATAATAATAATCTAAATTCAACTTCAAGTTCAAATTTTGATATTGATATTGATATTGATCCTAATATTGATATTGAAAATAATAATTCTGATTTAAATTCAATAAAAAATATGAATTTAAGATTTGCACCTGAAACTAATTTAAAAATTAATAAAATTAAATCTAATCTTCAAAATAATCAAAATAATGAATTTTTATCAAATCAAACAACTGATTTAGTTTCAATTTTAGGATCTATTAAGAAAATTATCATTGATTTCTCAGAAGATGAAAGAAAATATTATAATTACAAAGAATGGAAAGAATTATTACAAATTATGAATTTAAAAGATAATGAAAAGACTCATTATGATAAATTGTTTTGGTTATCAGAAGAATCTCCATTGAAATTTCCATTGGATGAAAGTGCTTTTTTTCTTTATAAATATTTAATTGCTTTAGAATTTAAAATTCAACAAGTTTTAAAGAAAAATCTCACTTCAAAAATAGAAAATCCTGAAGATAAATCATTACAATCAGATTGATTGATTAGTTTCACCAATTACCTTGTTTTTTTGGTTTTATTCATTTCTTTTACCAAGTTTGACGTCAGTCTTTTGTTTATATTCAATATTTTAATTCTTCTTTGATTGTATAATTAATATGCTCCTTTATTATTTTTTTTATCTATTCACCTGGCTGTCAACTTTCTATGTTAAAGTATTCTTTTTCTTTTTCTTTTTCTTTTTAACATATTCAAATAAACATTCATTTTTGGTACTTAAAGCAACATTATTCAATTTATTCATTTCACAAAGATAAAATGAAATCTACAACTGAATTTTCAGTGATTGATTGATTAGAATGCTAAATATTGATTTTTATTAGACAAGATACAGAAAAACAAAATGGAGAAACAAAAAAAAAAAGAACAGGACTAAATGTTATTATAAAAATTGAATTAAATGACAGATACTTTCCAAAGACAATTCTTAAAGACTTTTCAATTCAGTATCATTGATATATTTATTTTGAAGAATTTCATGTTTTATTCTTTTACTTATATTTTCACTCATTAATGTTATGGCAACATTAATTTTAAAATTGACTTTTTGAACATCAGGTAAACTTAAACGTAATTTTTTTAATAATTGTGCTCTTTTCTTAAATATTTCTTTCTTATTTTTCTCAATAATCTTCTCTTTTTCTTTATCATTATTATTTTCTAAAGTAAAATTATTGATTTCATTGATAACTGAATCACCATCTAATAACATAATATAATCTTTATAAACACCAAGACCAATAGACCAATTTTTAATATTTTCAATTTCTTTTTCTGAAAATCTTGAAATTAATATTTTTAATTTATGAATAAATTTACCATTTGAAATTATTGAATTTGGTGCAACTTTATTTATAATTACTTTATGAGCTTCATTAAAAGTTTTATTACTAATTAAAGTCATTGCTTCTTCATAATAATTTCCTTTATATCTATAATGTAAAGAAATAGATTCACTTATTAAATTTCTTGGTAATTTCAGTCCATTAATTAAAACTTCTAAAACTTTTATATTAATATGATTTGAAATTTCTTCAATGTTTTTATTAACAATTTTTGAAAGATAAAATTTACATAATTCATCATTTGTTAAATGACTTAAAATAAAAATTGATTCAGAATACATTTTTAATTTAAGTAATTCTTCTGCATATAAAACTGATAATTTTTCTTCTATATCTAATAATGATTTTTTATTTAAATTAATAAAATTTTCTTTTTTATTTCTTAAAATTTTAAAAATATACCATTGAAATCTAATATCTAATTTAGTTATTCCATTAAAATCTGAAATAATATTTTTAATTGAAATTAAATTTTTAGAATTTATACAACCATATAATTTAAACATATTAAAATAATTATCTTTAGAAACTTTTTTCTTATTACAAAATTTATTTATAACTTCAAATAATGGAATATTTTGATCACCATACCATAATTCAAGTCCTAAACAAATTTTCCAAGATAAACCTTCAGTTAAATCAAGATATTCTTCTGAGAATTTATTACCAAAACATAATCCTGCTAATAAACCATATATTTTAATTATCGGTACTGGAATATAATTAATTGCAGAACTTTTTACCCAAATTTTAAGTTGTTCATTTGCAGCCATAAATAATTCTTCACCACCAGATCCAAGCATAGTAATTAAAACTGCTAAATGATAATTTTCAGATTCAATTGCTAATTGATTAGCACCTTTTATATCTCTTTTACATAATAATAAAAATATTTTTTCTAATTCATCATCTTCTTTAATTAACATTTCATTAATTTCTTCTTGAACTTCTTTTTGAATCCATTTATAAACTCTTTCACGACGTCTTAATTCTAATATACGATTTTTAATTTTATATTCACTAGGTTTTAAAGTTAATATATCATCATTTTCTTTAAAAATAAAATCATCAAAAAGTCTAGAAGCTAAATCCCATAATTTTTTTTCTTTTAAAATTGTAGGTAAATTATATTCAGATAAACAAATTGAAAGACATTCTTTTAAAATTCCAAAATTTAATTGAATATTATTAATTTTTGATTTAACAATTGGATATGAATTTGAAGATCTTATAAAAATTTCTGAAATTAATTGATGTTTTTTAAAAATATGTTTTAAAATAACATTTTTCAAAATTTCTCCCTTTTTTTCAACAAATAATTTTTCACCATTAATTAAATTAATTTTTGAATTTTTAAAATTATTAAAATCAATAGATTTTGAAATTATTAATTTACCATTTGAAGTCCAATGAGAAAATGAAATTGGAGATGAAATTTTTAAAATTTTATTAATTTCTAATTTTTTATTTAAAACATTTTGATAATTACCAAATAATAAAGTATCTATATTAATTTTAGAATATTTTTCATAAAATGGTAATTTTGGAATTTTATTATTTAAAATTTCTTCAATTTTATTTGAAAAAGCAGATTTTGTAGAAGAAGCTAATTTTAATTCATCTTCCCAATTATCAGCAGATTCTAAATTTGCATCAACTTCTAATAATTTAAAATCATATTCATCAACATCCAAAGGTTCATATTGTTTTTCTTCAATATCAGTTTCACTATCAGAATCCATATTAAGATCACTTTCATTATCATTATAATCATCATATTCACTTTGAGAAGAACTTGAGAAATCTTTTTGAGAATTAATTAAATTTGAATTAATTTTTAAATCTTTAATTTTTAATTCATTTATAATTAAATCTTTATTATCAGATTTAATTTTTTTAATATTATTATTATTAATATTATTATTAAATTCAAAATTTTTAGAAATATTTAAATCTTTTGTAAAATTCCAACCACCAGGTATAAAAGAATCATCATTATATTTTAATTTTTTAAATGGATTTAAATCAATATTATCTTCAGAAGATTCACTTAAATTATGTTTATAATCAAATTGATTTTCAATTAAATTTTTTGAAATTAATTTATTATTATTTATATTTGAAATTTCATCTATATTTTTTATTTGATTTTTTAAAGATTTAACTTTTTTTAATTCTTTTAATTCAATTTTTTTAATTTCCTTAGTCTCTTTTATTTCCTTTATTTCCTTGATTTCATTAAATTTTTTTTCATCAGTATTATTATCATTATCATTATTATCATTTTCATTTTCATTTTCATTTTCATTTTCATCAATTAAACCCCAAATACTAAAATGTTTAACTTTAAAAGTCCAACTACCAGAAGAAGGTATATAATTAACAAATTCCATACCTTTTTGTTTTTTTAAAAAAATAATATATTTTTGAATTTCATTAATATCATTAAATTCTAAATTTTTTAAATTTTTTTTATTATTTTTTTTATTATTATTATTATTATTATTATTATTATTATTAATAAAAGAATTTGGAAATAAATTTTCTATAGTTATAATTGATTCAACATTTAAACCACAACCAATTGGAGGTTTTAAATTTTCATCAGGATAAACTTCAATAGTTTTTGTAAAAAATTTAACAATATTATTAAATAATTTTTTTTTTAAAAATTTAATTTTTGAAATTTTTAAAAAATTTTTATTTAAATTATAATCTATAATTAAATTTGTTAAATCTATTGATTTATTAAAAACTATTTGTCCATGATTTTTTCTACCAATTATAAAATTTGAAATTGAAGATAATTTATTTAATGGTAAATTAGATAAATAATTTATTGAAGGAGATGACCAATATTCATCTAAGATTTTATCTTCATTGTAGTCATTGTCATTGTCGTCTTTGTCATTAGGTTTGTCTTCAAGTTTATCATCTTTCTCATTAGTATGCTCTTTCTCATTATTATTATTATTATTATTATTATTATTATTATTATTATTATTGATAGTAGTATTTATAGAAGAATTATCAATAAATAATCTTTTACGATTTATATCAGTTAATTCTTTATCATTATTATTATTATCATTATTAACCTTGTTAGATTGGATTATATCATTATTTATAATAATTTTTTTATAATTATTATTTAATAATTTTCTACGTTTTGCAGCAGATAATTCAGGATTAATAATTAATTTTTTAATATCATCATTATCTTCTTCATTATCTTTGTTATTATCATTATTATTATTTTTATTATTTCTTTGGTTATTTCTATTATTATTATTATTATTATTATTATTAAATTGATTAAATAATTGATTATTTAATTTATATCTATAAAGAAAAGCATAATTTGAATTTAAATTAAAATTAAATTTAAAATTATCTTTTAAAATTATATTATTATTTGATTTATCAGAAAATAAACCAATAATATTATTATTTAAATATTTATTTTTATTTTTAATTAAATCATTATTGAAGTTATTAAAGTTATTAAAGTTATTGAAGTTATTGAAGTTATTTGAATTATTATTTGATTTAATTTTATTTTTTCTTAAATTATTTCTTAAATTGTTATTATTTTGGTTGTTATTATTTTTATTGGCGTTTAAATTATTTGGTAATGAAGATACTATAGAAGGTGGCATTTTAAAATTATTATTTTTTATATCATTTGAAATATTATTTATACTTTTAATTATAGATATATTATCATCATTATTTGTATTATTAACCATTGTATTATTATCATTATTATCATTATTATTATTATTATTTGTAAGATTTAATAAATTTATACCATATGGATTATTATCAATAGTTGCAATAGATTGTTGAACTTGTTGAACTTGTTGATTATTATTTTGATTATTAAATAAGTTATTTGATTGATTATTTAATTGATTATTGAATAAATTATTATTCATACCCATAGTATTATTACCCATGTTATTATTATTAATTGTATTATTATTATTATTTAAATTAAAACCAAAATTTTGATTATTATTACTTAAATTATTATTTTGATTATTATTTTGATTATTATTATTACCAAAAGAAAAAAATGGTTTTGAATTATTTGAAGAACCAAACATAATTTGAATGAATATTCATTAAATGATTTATTATTTTATTGTTATTTATTAATTGATGTTTATTTATTATTTCTTATTATTAGTATTAGTATTAGTATTAATATCAATTCAATTCAATTTAGTTTAGTGATTATACCTTTATTTCATTTAATCATTAATTTATTACTTATTTTATTAATTGCTAAAAGAAAATTAGAAAATAAACAAAAATTAAAAACAAACAAAATAATAGAATAGTCACGTGGTGAAGGCAGACCCCGGGAACGTGAAATAAAAAGAGGTTGCAAATCGGGGTCTGGTGATTATACGGGGTCTGCGAAATATTTCAAATTGAATTAAAAAGAAGAAGAAAGGAAAGAGAAGAGACAGAAAAGAGAGAAGAGACAGAAGAGGAAGGAGACGCGGAGCAGAAGACGGTCCGTGTCCGGTGATTGTTAATCATTTTATTCTTTCTTCGAAGTTCTGTGTGCATCTCAAATATACTGGAATCTTCGTGGTTGTTCTTAGAATGACGTAGTGTCTTTTAGAACAATACTTTATTTTATTTCTATTCTTAAGTATGGGAAGTGAACTTTCACATACTAAATTTACAAATTTATTCYTAAGATGGGTTACCCGCTCCTCCTTCCACTAATATAAATAGGGCACTTACCTCCCATATTTTTTATATAATTTTTATATATTTTATTATTTAATTAACAATTGTTTATAATTTGAATTAGATATCTTCTTAGTAATAATTAAATATTTTGTTCGAACTACAATCAAATTTATTAATAAATTTGGAATATCAATTCCTTAATGAAGATAAGAATTATTTTATTTTTTTATTCTTTTCTATCTTCCAAGGTAAGTCTGATCACGACTTTAAGTCTCCTATTATTATACTAACAAGAGAGGGATCTCAAAAAGTGATTAATCCTCTGACATCTAATTCCCTCCTATATTATTTAAAACAYTTGTGGCCGTTATAGAACATTGTTCTTAGTTTTATGTTGCTTAGGGTTAATTAGTAAATTGTATTGATTTGATACAAATTGAGTTATCTCAAGGTTTGAAATCCTAATCTTCAACTCATTGGAAAGTAAAAATTAAAACAAATTTCATATTGTATAGAAGTGTTAAGACAATTAAAAAAATGTACTAATATATTTTCTTTAATATTACTTTATATTTCAAATTATTATATACTACTAATACTTCAACTAATATTACTTTTTACTTGTTTTCTATTAATTATAATACTGTAAAAAATTTAACTTAAAAAAAAAAAAAAAAAAAAAAAAATTCCAAAACCAAATAACTTTTTGATACACATAACCAAAAATAATTAACACAATTTTAACTGAAAAAATGTAATCATGACGGAAACTATTAAATCTTTATCCAAAAAATTTAATGACAACATTGCCTTAAATGAAGTTACATTCAATAAAATGGATAMACAAATTACATCAGTTAGTCAATCAATCCATAAACAAAGATCTGATGTTAGTGAAAGATTTAAAAATCAAGATTCAAATACTCTTAAATACAGTCAGCATTTTGATGATTTAAGATTTACTATTACAAATCAAACGTCGGATATAGATTTTATTAATGATATGCTTAATTCTATTACATCTTCTTTATCTAAAACTTCTACAATTAATGATCCTGTTGCTCAAATTAAGCAAGAAGGTGTTTCTGCTTCAGACACACCTAGTGCTACAGCTAATAAAAATGTTGCTGCTCATCCAAATGTCAATACTACTGACGATGCTGATAACACTAGATTTTTTGAAGCTAAAGACAAAATCAAAAAAAAAATTCTTAAATCACCAACTATACCAGCTGCTGCTCCAAAAGTTCAAAAGCTTGCACAAGGTTTTCAAGCACCCAACCAAAGTAACCAGATCATATTCACTGAACTGAATGAGGTTCATAACTGGAGATATGATCTCAATCAAATTAAATCTGATGAAATAAAGATTGAGTCTGCTGCTTGGGAGAATTCGAAGGTTGAAAGTGTTTTACTTTGGCCAGGTATGGCAATAAACAGAGATACTTCTGGTATTGGTATGGATGGTACTTMAAAACCACCAAAATTAAAACAAAATTTAATTATTGAAGGTAGACAAGATAGAAAATTAATTCTAAAATTACAATCTATTGMAATTTACTTCAAAATGAATAAATTAAGATATGAGTTATGGGGTATAAATCTTTATAACTATATTCCAGAATCTATGAATTTAGAATGGATTAATTTCATTAGAACCATTGCAAGAAATGRTTTAAAAAACCCTTCATGGCCTGCTGCCTGTGCTTTCATTCTCGGAGGTATAGACACAGATCAAAATTATAGAGCTTTAATTCAACAATTCAAAGAAATTAAACCCTCTGAAAATGAAAAAGTTGTTGATTATATTACAAGATTTAGAAATTCTTATGAAAGTCTTCCTTTAAATGCTGTTTCTAGTACTTTTATGAGATCAACAATTATTTCTCCAATTAAAAATGAATTTCCTCATCAAATTCAATGGGAAACAAAATTTCCATCCAAAACAACTATTGAATTGTTCAACGAATTACTTAACTTGTTCAGTTCAACAGATGTTTTTACAGCTGTTTCAAATGAAGTTATTATTGACAATGATATTTATAAGTTCAATAATCTTGAATCAATTATTGATTCAAACTCAAAGGAAAACTTCAATGCAACTCGTTCCACAATCAAAACTTGTGATTTCTATAATCTCCCAGGACATTTCAAAAATACTTGTTTCTGGTATAGAAAATACAAAAAAATTGCTGAAACCGAAGCTGCAAATAGAAAATCAAAAGGTAATTCCAATTCTAGATACAAAAACAAATATGACAAGAAGTCTAGTTACAGAATTGCTGAAGAAACAGTAGAGGAAGACCAATCTGAAAAGTCAGAGCTGGAACTGACCTCAGAATCCTTTKCTGACGATGAACATTTTAGATTAATTAACACCAACAACAAAAAGTTTCCTAATAGATATTTCAATTCTTCTGTTAATGATAAAAAGATGAAAMTTCTTTTCGATACTGGTGCTGAATCCAACTATGTTTTTGAATCRTCCTTAAAARGCTTGGAAATCARAATGCTASAGCGTAAGCCTACAACAATCCATGGCTTTACAGGGACAATGATAGTCAAGAATGATGTCATTTYACCACTATTCATTGAAAACTTTGGTTTAATTGACATTRAATGTGCTGTTTTGCCAGAAAGTTCAACAAAAGCTTTCGATATTACTATTGGAAGTAGAGTTCTCTACGACCATAAATTTTGTGCAAAAGGTAGTGATAGATTTTCAATTATGCTTTTTAACCAAGATAAAAAGTGTATTTTGAGTCCAGAAAATGTTGAWRAATTAGAAAAATTTTATGTCTCAACATSACAGTCAAATGAGSAACAMGTGTTTGATCTTAAGAAATACTCTTACTTAAATGATTCAACTCCAAGATTACCTCCAGAAAGACTGTTTAAACACACTATTGAAACAACTTYTGAAACACCAATTTATATTGGAAGTTRCAACTATAGTCYTCTTCAACAAAAATTCATTGATGAATTTGTTAAATCAAATCTAGAAGCTGGATTAATTTCTGAAACTAAAAKTGGTTGGAACTTTCCATTAGTTCTTGTTCCAAAAGATGATAGAACTTATAGAGTTTGCGTTGATTATAGGAAATTAAATGCTATTAGTKTTAGGCATTATTTTCCTTTGCCATCTATTGATATYTGCCTWAATAAACTCAATGGTGYTAAATACTTCACTTGTTTGGATATGAAAAATGGCTTTTACCAAATTGCTTTAGATAATGATAGTAAAGCTAAAACTGCTTTTTCTTCCAATTCAGGTCATTATMAATTCRATGTCATGYCTTTTGGYTTAGTCAATGGTACTTATACCTTTCAATCATTTATGATGAAAATTTTAGGCCACCTACCTTATGTTATGGTTTATGTTGATGATATAATTATTTACAGCCATAATAAAGCAGATCATATTGATCAAGYTAATGAGGTCCTTACCCAACTTGAAAAAAAAAAACATCAATTAAATGTGAAGAAGTCAAAATTCTTTTGCAAAGAAGTTAAATTTTTAGGACATATTGGTTCCTCAGAAGGAATCAAAACTGATCCTACAAAGATCGAGAAAATCTTMAATTGGCCATTACCAAAATCAATTACTGATATAAGAGGTTTCATTAACTTATGCTCATATTACCGAAAATTTATCTCAAATTTTTCTCAMCAAATGATCCCACTTACAGATTTATTGGTTGGGTCTCCTAAACCAGGAACAAAAATTGAACTAAAACCTTCTCAAATTGAATGCTTTACATCAATGAAAAAAACATTAACTACTGCTCCTGTTTGAAAAGCATTTGATCCTGAGAGAGTTGCAATTTTAGAAACTGATGCTTCTGACTTTGCTTTASGTTGTGTATTACTCCAACCCTATAAAAATGAGAACACTGGAAAGATCCAATTATATCCTGTTCCTTTTGAATCAAGAAAATTTTGAAAAACACAACAAAAGTATTCTGCTCAAGAGAGAGAACTTTTAGCTGTTGTTCATTCATTGATTCATTTTCAAAAATATATTGAAGGTTGCAAAATTATTGTTAGAACCGATCATGAATCTCTTCAATATATTAGAACTAAATCAGATCCTGGAAAAAAAGTTAGGAAATTCATTGAAATCATTGAACATTATGATTGTGATATTCAATATAAGCCTGGAAAACAAAATKTGGTTCCTGATTTACTATCAAGAAGGACTGATCTGGTTGATGAAAAAGCAAATGAGACATTAATGGAAATTGRTGAACTTAATGAAACTGAAACTCAGATCAAAACCATCAAATCAATTAAGGATTTGTGTGAAGTCGATCTTATTAGAATTAAAGAATTTTTTCAAAATAAAGAAATTCCTAAAAATATGAGTTCTAAATTTATCTTTGCTAACTTTATTTTCTATGATAWTCAACTACATATTAGAATTAAAAATCGTTTAGCTATTGTTTTAAGTGAAGATAAGTTTAAGGAAGTCCTGAAAAAGTTCATCTTTCAAATGCTCACTGTTCCATTGGAAATCTAGAAAACATGGTAAATGAAAAATACTTTCATCCTGATAGTATTCTATTATTTCAAGAAGTTATTAGAGTTTGTCCTCATTGTCAGCTTATGAAAAAGCCATCAGCTATTTCTAAGACATTAATTCCAATTCCTTCTGCAACAGCCTTCTCAAGATGGGGGATGGATTATATTGGTCCTTTTCAAAAACCTTCATCCTGAAATAAATTTTGTATCACTGCAATTGATTATGGTACAGATTATGCTTATGCTGTTGCAACACCAGATACTGGCTGGTTACATGTTTTAAATTTAATTCAAACTATCGTCACTAATCATAGTCAAATGAAAGAAATAATTATGGATAATGGTTCTGGTTTTGTTGCAAATAATGTTATTGAGAAATTAGATTCCTTAGGAATCAAATGTCGCGAAACCTCTCCATATCACTCAGAGACTAATGGTAAATGTGAGAAGTTTAATGGTTTATTCAAACAAATTTTATTTCATTTGAATGTTTCCTTAGAATGGGACCTCCTTATAAATTCTGCATTAATTCAATACAGGTCAAGAAAGTCAAAATATGGGTTTTCACCTTACGTTTTAGCTTTTGGTGTATATTCAGGTTCAAGCAATAATATGCAACCGTATGCATAAGATCCTACAGATGCCGAGGATCAAGAAGCTACTCCATGAGGAGTCTTATAAATTCAAAAACTAAATAAAAAAAGAAAGGAACATTCCAAAATTAAATGGAACATTGCAAATACCAAAACAAACCTTCAAGAAGACGACGCAGTCATTAAAGTTTTTGAAGTAGGTGATTATATTTTAAGACAAAGAATTAGAAAACACAAATTAGAACCATATTATGATGGTCCAAATATGCTGAAAAAGGTTTTTGATAATAATGTTTACAAACCTTCTACTTTAAACGGTGCTGATATTAAAAATAAAGTAAATAGTAATAGATTATTTTCTGCTTTCACTGACGATAAGAATCTAACTAAACATTTTTTCAATCATTTTCAAAAATTACTAAATGGTGATAGATCAAGATTAAACAAAATTTCAAGAGCCTTAGATTTGTAAACGTGAGGCTTTTTGATTGTTAATCATTTTATTCTTTTATTGGAATTGTCTTTGAATATTCTAGGCTATTCTTAGACTTTCTAAAATTGCATAGATTGTTCTACGACTACATTCTATTGCGTTCTCAAAACTTCCGTGTGCATGTTAAATGTACTAGAGCGTTCTAGGTCTGCATTATTTATTCTTTCTTCGAAGTTCTGTGTGCATCTCGAATGTACTGGAATCTTCGTGTTTGTTCTTAGAATGACGTAGTGTCTTCTAGAACAATACTTTATTTTATTTCTTTCCTTAAGTATGGGAAGTGAATTTTGACATACTAAATTTACAAATTTATTCTTAAAATGGGTTACCCGCTCCTATTTTCCACTAATATAAATAGGGCACTTACCTCCCATATTTTTAATATAATTTTTATATATTTTATATTGTAATTAACAATTGTTTATAATTTGAATTAGATATCTTCTTAGTAATAATTAGATATTTCGTTCGAACTACAATCACCGGGGAAGTAGCCACGCCTGGATTTGTATCCGTTACAGTTATCCGCTTCCTTTAAATTTCACTCGCGGATATCTGTTTCCGGGGATGGTGCAAGAAGATAATCACAAGATAATCACAAGATGGTGTAAATGGTGCAAATGGTGTAAATGGTGCTTAGGATAAATAAATATATAAATAATAATATATATAATAATATAAAAAAGAAATGAAATTATTTATATCACTAAATATCAATTCATACATCATCTGTATCTTCATTCCAAATACTACCAAAATAATCAAATAAATTTCTTTCATCTTCATTATATTCAATTAATTCACCTTTAAATTTATTATCATTTAAATTTCCTCCAACTAAATCATATGCACACCAATAATATCCTCTACATGGTCCTGTATCTTTAATCCAACCTTTATTTGGTTCTCCAATTTCATTATTTAATAAATTATTTGAATCTGGTGGTATAATTGCAAAATTTATTTTTAAATATCCTTCATAAAATTTTAATAAATCTTCATAATTTAAAAATTTATTTTTAAATCTATTTGAATTAATATCTTCAGATTCTGGAAATTTACAATTTCTAAATCCTGAATTAATCCAAAGTAATGTATGTTTATCAATACCATCAATATGTGCAGGATGTGTAGAACATAATTCATTTGCCATTTTTCTTATAGGAACTTCATTATTATCTTCATTCTCTTCATTAATAACTGGTTTTGGACTAAGTTCTCCAACTGAAACTGCAGGTAATTGATTTAATCCATATTCTTCATCTCCTAAAACTGCATGACTTAACCAAAATAATTCTTTATCTCCACCTGCTAATCTTTTTGAAATTGGTTTTAACATTGATAAACTTAAACTTGTAATTAATGTACCAAAATTATTTAAATGATTTTTATTCATTATCACAATCCCACTTTCTAAAAAATATTTATTACCATTTAAAAATCTATTTTTAATAGTAAAATCTGAATTTAAATTTATATTAAATAAATAATTATCAATTTTATTTGGTAATATTTTTAAAAAAAATTCAATATCATTTTTAAATTCCCATTTAAAATCAACTTCTCTATCTTTAAATAATAATTCATTTTTATTTAAATATTCTTCATTATAAAAAAAATTTTCTGGATTTATAAATGGTATAACATCTGCATCCATAATTATCATTTCTTCAAATGAATTAAATATAGTTGCTAATAATTTATTTGTAAATGTTCTAAAATCTTCATTATATTTTTCTGTAATACAATCTTTAAAATTTACAAAATATAAATCTTGTTTTGGATATTTATAATTTAAAATTATTGAACTTTCATTATATTCAAAATTTGGTAATTTATTATAATTTTGAAATTTAATTAATTTTTCATCATCTAAAATTGAATTAAAATGTTCATTTCTTGCAATTTTTATTAATCTTTTTTGTAAAAATAATGATAAATCTCCTCTATGTAAAATTTGAATTGGTAATGTATTACCTAAATTTCTTAAAATTTTTATTAAACCTCTAACTAATGGAAAATATGAATCATTAATACAAATTACAATACCTTTACCATTAAATTTATTTAATAATTTTTCTTTTAAAAAACTACCAGAATTACCAATTTTTAAATTTAAATTTTTTTTTAAATTATATGAAGTTTTATTATAAATTGGAAATTTATTATAATAAATTTTATTATCCCATCTTTTAAAAATTGGTAATTTACCAGAAAAAAATGGAAATAATCTTTGTTCTAAATTTAATAAATAATTATCTTCACCCAAATTATTTAAATTTAAATCAATTGGATTAATTATTGGAATTTCTAAATTATTATTAAATTTTAAATTATTTGAAATTTTATTTTTAATATCATCATCTAATTTATAATTTTTATTACTTAAATAACATTTATTATATAATTTTAAATGAGTAATAATATTAATAATTTCATCTTCAATTTTTATATTAATATTATATTGATTTAAAATTTCATTTAAAAATTCATTTTTTTTAAAATTTAATTCATCATTTGAAATTTTTCCATTATTAATATCATTTTCATTTTCTTTTAAATAATTATTATATTTAATTTCATTTAATTCATTAATTCTAAAACCATCAATTTTATAATTATCTTGATTTAAATCATTATTTAAATTTTTAAAAATATTCCAATTTAAATCATTATTTATATAAATTTGATTAAAATATTTTTTACATTTTAAATTTAAATTTAAATTTAAAAATTTTGATAATTCATTTTCATTTTCATTTTCATTTTTATTATTATTATTAAATAAATCATTATAAATTTTTGAATAATTTTTTGAAGCAAAATAATTTTTTGAATTAATATCTGAATAATTTTTATAAATATTTAAATTTAAAATATCATTTAATTTATTAATTTGAATTAAATTGTTATTATTGTTATTATTATTATTATCATCATCAATTTTTGTTATTAAAAATTGATTATTTGAATTAATTTTATAATTATAAAATTTATCATAATTTTCATTATTATATTCATTATTATAATTATCATCAATATCATTTTCAATATAATAATTATTATTATTATTATTATTATTATCATTATTTGAATGTGAATCAAGATTATTATTATTAATTAAATTTTTAAAATTTAAATTTGAATAAGAATAAGAATATAAATTTGAATTTGAATTTGAATTTGAATTTGAATTTGAATTTAGATTTAAATTAAAATTATTAATTAATAAAAAAATTAAGAATAATAAAAAAAATAGAATAATTCTAAATTTTATTTTAGATCTAATTATTAAATTTGAATAAAATTTTAAATTTAAATAAATTTTATTTAAAAATCTTTTTAAATTATTATCATTATCATTATCAGAATTATTATTATTATTATTATTATTGTTGATATTATTGTTGATATTATTATTTAAATCTAAATTATTTAAAGGTAATGAAGAAGAATTTGAATTAATTGAAATTGAAGACATTCTATTAAAATTAAAAGAATTACTTCTTTTTTTATTATCTTGATAATTTGGGCTTAACATATTAAAAAGAAAAGAAGTGAAGAAAAAAGAAGTGAAGAAGTGAATAAATATAAATAGAGATTGAGATTGAGAAAGAGGGATTGAGAAAGGGAGATAATTTAGTATTATAATAATATTATCAATAAATTGGAATTAAATAAGAAATTTGTCTTGTTTCTTAGATATTATAAGATAATAGAATTAGACAAAGATAATGAGATAATGAGATAATAAGGTAATGAATGTGAATTTAAGTTAAAAAAGTGAAATAAAAGTGAAATAAAAGTGAAATAAAAAGAATTAAAAAGAATTAAAATTGATAATTTTTTTAGTATTTCATTTTCTTATTGAAATTTAAATTTAAAGCTTTTTTTAATACGCGTTTTTTTAAACCGGGACGTTTCGAGGGTGTTACGAGGCTGCCTTTTTAGGGAATATTTTATTTTTTTTATTTTAGATTGATTTTAAAAGGAGGTTTAGTTTTGAAGAATGTTGTGAAATTAAAGGGAATTAAAAGAGGTTTTGTTAGGTGGTTGCTTTGTTTAAGTAAGGGATGAGCACTTGGAAAGTAGAGTGATGTCCCGTTGTTGTGAGGTACGTGGTATGTTTCTGGCTGCATTTGCACTTTTTAGATGCATGAGATACGCTGAATTGGGAAATTTAAAAAAGTCGGTATGCCCTCGGAATATTCGCTTATGTAATTTGTTATGTAATAATTTAAATAAATTTTTTTAAATTTTCATAAATTAAGAATATAAAAGCATTTGAAGGAATTGATTTAATTAAAGTTATATTAAGACCTTTATAAAACCCAGAAAAACCGAATTTATAATAAATTAAATTTGAAATTTTATAATATTTTATAATATTATTAGTATTAGTATTAAATTTAATAGATATTGAATTTGTTTGAAATAAAGATTTAATTGTATCAATTGGATAAAAAGATAAATTATATGAGAATCCAGCAATTGCACCAGATATTAATCTTTGTAAATTATTTAATTCATTATTATTGTTATTGTTATTATTATTATTAATTGATTTAAATAGAGAAGAAGTATATTCATAAGTACCAAAATAAAATGAATTACCACCAGATTCTCTAATTAAAGTTAATAAATGACCTTTATAAAGATTATTTTTATTTAAATTTATAATTTTTATTATATCTTTTAAGTTACTATTAGTAGTATTAATAGTTTTGTTTTTATTTAAATTAAAAATTTGTAAATTACATTTAATTAATTCAATTGGTGTTAATATTAAAGATGTTAAAAATCCAGTTAAAAATCCAGAAAATATTTTATAATTTAATGGTAATTCAATAAAATTATTATAATTTTTAAAATAATTATTATTAAATTCATAAGATGAAAAAAGTAAAGAATTTTCAAAAGCAGATGCAATTAATGGTAAATTTAAACCTTTAAAAAAAGATAAAATTCCTTCATTTTTAATTATTGAATATATACAATTTATTGAATTATTATAATTATTATTGTTTAATTGAATTTGAAGTCTGACTTTAATTGTATCAAATGGATATTCAATAATTTTACCAATTGAACCTGAAATTGAACCAAATATAAAAGATTTTAAATTTGATATTTGTTTTTCATTATTGTTGTTGTTGTTGTTGTTGTTGGTAGTTATTAGATTAATACTTGTTGTATTCTGCATTATAATATATAAGATATTATATTATATTATATACTAATAGATATAATAGATATAATAGATATAATAGATACTAATAGATACTAATATATTTAGTTAATAGTCATTGGATAGAGGATGCAAGTCCTGGTATTTGAAATAGGATGTCTCGTGTTCTTCGTGTCCTAAGACATCAACACTTTCACTGAAGAAGAGAAAGAGAAGAGAAGAAGAAGAGAGAAGGAGACAAGAAAGAAGACAAGGAGACAAGAGAGAAGAGAAGTTGCAGTTGTTGTTAGTGAGAGTACCACTGCTGGGGGTGCACCCGCAGCGCTGGGCCGCAGAACCTTCTAGAACCTTCTGTGCTTTTCCATGCTTTTCCCTGATATTTCTTTCACTTTCTTCTCCGTGACACTTTTGAAACAAATCAGCAGTGGCAGTGGTGGCAGTGGTAGCAGTAGTAATTAACTACCAGAATCAGTTCGATGATCACTTCAAGATTCTGAATTTATATCCTTATATATTTATATACAGGATATAATATATATATTTAAGATCTTTAAATAAATGTCTGTAATTTATCAATTATAATTATAATATATATACTACATTACTCAATTCATTAACATTCTAATAACTAATAACTAATAAATAATAAATAATAAATAATAAATAAAAATGGTAAAGGAAACAAAATTATATGACCTTTTAGGTGTACCAATAAATGCAGATTCAACTCAATTAAAAAAAGGATATAGAAAAATGGCATTAAAATATCATCCTGATAAACCAACAGGTAATACAGAAAAATTTAAAGAAATTTCTGAAGCTTTTGATATTTTAAATGATAAATCAAAAAGACAAATTTATGATATTTATGGTTTAGAAGCTACAAGACATGGTGGTCCAATACCACAACAACAACAACAACAACAACATCCTTCAACAAGTAATGGTGGTGGTGGTGGTGGTGGTAATCCATTTGGTGGTCATTCTACTTATACTACCTCAAGTAATTTTGGTTCTGATCCATTTTCTCAAGCTGATGCTTTTAATATATTCAATTCATTTTTTTCTAATGGTGGTGCTGGTGCTGGTGCTGGTGGTAACATGGATTCATTCTCTTTTTCTAGTGGAATCCCCGGAATGTCAGGTGCCATCCCCGGCGACATCCCCGGAATGTCCTCGAATATGCCTGGTTCTTTTACTTCTTCATCTTCCAACAACAATAACAACAACAACAACAATAATAACAATAACAATAACAACTCTGAAGATATAATTGAATTAGATGCTCCATGTTCTTTAGAAGATTTATATAATGGTTCAACAAAAAAATTTAAAATAAATAGAAAAAGTATAAATGGTTCAATAGAAACAAAAATAATTGAATTAAATTTAAAAAAAGGTTGGAAAAAAGGTACAAAAATAACTTTTAAAAATGAAGGTGATTATTTACCTTTAAAAAATAAAAGACAATCAATTTGTTTTAAAATTATTGAAAAAAATCATAATTTTTTTAAAAGAGATAATAATAATTTATTATATAATTTAAAAATTTCATTTAAAGAAAGTTTATTATCTTTTAAAAAAAAAATTAATTTATTAAATGGTAAAATTATTATAATTTCAAAAAATTTACCAACAAATAATAATTCTAAAATTATTTATCCAGGTAGTGGAATGCCAATTTCAAATAAATTAAATCAATTTGGTGATTTAATTGTAAATATTATTGTTAATTATCCTTCTTCATTATCTCAACATCAAAAAGATCTTATTCAAAATAATTTTTAATTTATTAACAATATAATTATAAATTTTTTTTTGTATATTCATTAACTTTAGCTGCAACACCTCCTTTAATTAATTTAACTTGTTCAGATTTTTTACCATTTTTTTTATAAACATCAATATAAAATAAAATAAATAAAATTAAATATGATGAAAGAATTGAACATCCCCAAATTGCAGCTTTATTTGATCCTGTACAATTTGAATAATATAATGGTATATATCCACCATTTAAATAATAATCTTTAAAATATCTTGTTTCTTTATTAATAAAATAATAATAAATAAATTTTTGATATGATGCATAATAAACAAAAATTAAATCAATAATAAATTGTAAAATTTGAAATTTTGTAACATATTCTTTCCACCAAATTTTATAACCTTTAGATTTTAAAAAATAATAAAAATACATTAAAATATGTATAAATAAATTTAATCCAATTACAACCCATGATATTGAAGTTTTACCAATTAATTGTGTATAACAAAGTAAAGCAGTTGCACCATGATGATAAATATGTAAAAACATTAATTTTTTAAATTTTAAAATTAAAAAAAATGTATCTAAAAATTCAAAAAATTTAATTAAATAATTTAAATAATAAATTATAATTAATTTTTTTGTAAATGAATTTTTATTACAAATTGTGAAAAAAATTCCATTAAAATAAATTATTGGTATTAATTGTTCAATTAATAATATTAATAATATAAATGAAATTATAGTTAAATTTAAATTATGTAATTGAAAAATAAATTTAAAAAATTTTGAATTTAAAAATTTTTTTTTATAAAAATAATTAAAATTTAAATAATTTTTAATATTTAATTTTTTTAAAATATATTGAATAAAAAAAATTAAAAAATAATAATTAAAAATTATAAATAAAACTGAATTTAATGTTGATAAATAAGTTTCACCAATTTTAAATTCAAATTTTGATAAATTAAATGAATAATTAAATAAAATTAATGAAATTTTATTTATTAATTTATTAAATATATTAAATAAATTTATACCAAATGGTTTTAAAATTGTTGGAATTGGTAAATTTAAAAATTTTAAAAAATTTGAAATAAATTTTGGTAAAATTTCAATTTTTTCTTTTGAAAAATTAAGTAATTCAAATTCATCCATTTTTATTATTTTATTATTTTATTATTTTATTAGTTATTGATAAATACAAAAAAGAAAAGAAAAGAAAAGAAAATTGATTAATTAATTATTAAAATATTTAAAAATGAAATTGTATTTGAAATTGACTAAAGTTGATTGGAGATATTTGAATTGAATTAACTAATTGAATTGACTAATTGAATAAAGCGAATGAATATATGATTATGAAATAAATAATATTAGAAATGGAAACTTAAGTTATGATTGTATTCTAATTATATTCTTATTTATTTCATTATCTGTTTCAATAATATCTAATTCTATTTCTATTTCCAATTCTTATTCTTATTCTTATTCTTATTCTTATTTATATATTTTATATATTTTATATATTTTATATATTTTATATATTTTATCTTTTATTTACATTTTCACAACTGCAACAGGTGTTCTCTGAAGAAAAAAGAGCGGCACGTGAGCGGAGAGCGCGGCACGCACGGAAACTCAACAAAAACAGTGAAAAACAGTGAAAAACACGAAAAAACACGAAAAAATAAACAATAAAAACAATTAAAAACGCGGGAATTATTTCATGACGCGTGTGGCAGAAGGAAATTGAGGACAGGGCGGCGATGTGGGGACAGCAGAAGAGTATTTATGGGACAAGCAGATATAGGACAGTGCTTCGGGACATGAAACACATCCAGGACTGAATGTGTGATATTACAGGACATACACTGACCTGAATAGAATATATATGAATAACAATAACAATAACAGTAACAATTCTTTTTTTATTCTTCAATCTTTTAATCAATGATAATAAAATTATTGAAAATACTTTGTGATAATTTACTACTCATATTATTATTATTATTATTACTTTAATTATTCTTATTTAAATGCATTCGAGATTTTAATGTAATATAAGGATATGTAAATCCAGTTGCAATTAATTTACCTAATTCTCCAATTAAAAATGCATCAATTGAATTAAATTCTTTAATAATCTCTATTGATTTTTGTTTCTTATTATCTCTAGTTTCTTCCTTTTCATCTTCATCTTCATCTTCATTCTCTTTACTTTTGGATACTTGAACTTTACATGAAATTGTTAATAATGGATATGTTATAATTAATGCTAATACTCCTCCTGTAGCTCCAGAAATTGCATGAATTATTTGATTAACTTCCTTCATATCAAACCCACTCTTAATTATTCTCAATCACTTTATGTTTCCAGAGTTATTTCTAGAATATTACTCATTTAAATATCAATTGATTTATAAAATATTTCATCAAWCAATCTCAAAATAAGCCAAAATTGGTAATAAAATCCATAAAATATTTTAATTTTTTTAAATTGTGGAGAAACAGCGCAAAACAAACGCAGAACTAYCGCAGAACTACCGCAATGCAAAAACTATTCATTGCCTCACATGATCTACGCACTTTCGCGTTTTCAATCGCGCAATTTTGAAATTTAAATCAAATTTCAATTTTTGATGGCAAAGATCAAAAGAAGTTATTTAATCAATTGAATAAAGATAATAAATATYATTAATATAATTAGTAGATTTAAGATATTGAGGAGGTTAAATAGATTATAGAGAACCAATTGAGTTGGAGAATAAGGAAACTAAGGGAATTGGAAAARAAAATAATCACAATGTCAGAAATACGTCAGTAAGTATTTATTCAATCATAATCCAAAAGTAAGATAATAAAGATAAAATACTAATGAAATATATTATTTTATTTTAATAAGATTTATTAAAGAAATACCTCCTGTAACAAGGACATTTTTACTTGGTCCATTAACTTTACAAGGTTTACATTCTTTAGGTTTAATATCTTCTTCAACTTGGCTTTGTTATTGGCCTGCAATTTTTAAAAAATATCAAATTTGGAGACCATTTTCTGCATTTTTTATTGCTTCTGGTATTCCAATGGAACAATTATTTACAATGTATATGATTTATTCATATGGAAAATCTTTAGAAATTAATAAATTTAAAAACATTACTTTAAATTATATTTATTATATTATTATTATATGTCCAATATTATTATTTTCAACAATTTTAACAGAAAAATTAGCTTTATTAAGTGCATTACTTGGTTCATTTATTTATACATGGTCAAGATTTAATAAAAATACAAGAGTTAATTATATGTTCATACCAATTAAAGGAGAATTATTACCTTTGGCAACATTATCATTTTCATTATTATTAGGTGGATTTAATGCATTCTGGGAATCTTTATGGGGTTGTATTGGAGGTTATGTTTATGGATGTTTTGAAAATGGAAATTTTGGTCCATTTATTCATTATTTAAATTATAAATTTTTTATTAAAAATGATAATAATAATAATAATAATAATAATAGTGAAAAATATATTGATGGTGGATTTCTTAATGCACCAGATTGGTTAATTTCATTAAGAAATACATTATTACCAACACATACATATGCAGGAAATAAATATAATTATTTAAAAAAAAATAGAGGAGGTTATAGACTTGGAGATTTAGATGATCAAGATAATAATAATAATAATAATAGTAATAGTAATAGTAATAGTAATACCGAAAGTAATAGCATTGGTGTTAATAAAAAAGAATCTCAGAATAAATCTTCGAGTAGTGGATTATTAAGAAATTTAACTAGAAGTAATTTTAAAGGTAAAGGTCATAGACTTGGGGAATGAGCAAAAAAAAAAAAATAGAAATTGATAATTAATAATCAACAAAATCATCACCTTTATCTTTACAATATTCAATTAATGGTTCAATAATTTTTTTCCATTTTTCAGAATTATTATAATATTCATCACAACCATCAGAAATACATTTATTAACTTTATATCTAAAATGAGCAGAACAATTACAATTTTCACCAATTAAATCATCTTGAAAATTACAACCTTTAAAAAGTAATTCAGTTTCTCTACATTCTTTATCACACCAAAAATCAGGCCATTGAATATCATCATTTAATTTTTTTAATTCAGATAATGGTAAATTTTTAATTTCTTCATATGATAAATCTGATAAATTTAATAAATTTGATAAATTTGATAAATTTGTTAAATTTCTTGATTGAATAATATTTTCTAAATCATTTGGAATTGGACCTGCGGAGGTAATAAAAGAAAAAGAAAAAAGAGTAAATGGAATTAAAATATATGAATGCATTTTTAAATATATTATTATATTATTACGTTAAACTTTTGTATATATAAGATATTATGATTATTAGAAATTGAATAATAATTTGCTAATGATTAATGATTAATGATTAAATGATTAATGAATAATGAGTTAATAGTTTTAAAAGTAGTAAATATTATATTAACAAAAATAAAATCTGATTATTATACTGTATATTTAAATGGGTATTCGAATCTTAATATTGAGTTAACCATGGAATAAACAGAAAGAAATGACAGAAAAACTAAAAAATTAAATGTTTTCTTCAGCAAATTCACCAAATTCACCAGAAAACCTCAAAAACTTCAAAAAAAAAAAGGATTTTGGCACAAAAACAAAAAAATCAAAAAATATAAAAACATAGCCGATAGCCGACACAGTCGGATATGCCGGCATATGAATATGTATGCATATGCTTTTATACATGCCTTTAATAACAGTTTGGTGCTTATAACGGAACTTAAAAAAAGTGTTCCGGAAACAAATCCATGCACAAGGAAATAAGAGCCCTAATTGCATCCGTAAGAGCCCTTTTGCTTCCGTGTACGGAATCCTTGTAACCGTGCCATGGAACTTGTTCCTGTATTTTGTTCCTGACTTTGTTAGGTGTTAATTTCAGGAACAATTTCAATTTCAATCTGGAGATGGACAATGAAAGTTGGAAATATTTCAATGAATTGACAAGAAACAATGAAATATACAAAAGATATAAGATAATATTCTAATTGTAAAGTGTAAATTAACTTGTTTTAGTAATAAAAATATTGTGGATTATCCAATTTCAATTTCAATTCAAGAAAATTCAAGAAAAAATATTTAAAAAAATGTTTCAATTAATAAAATTAAAATTAAATTTAAAGATAAATTTAATTTTTTTACCAATTTTAATAATATTTCTTTTATCATTAATTAAATCAATTAATGCTCATTATCCTACTGAACCAGTGAAATTTTCTTCAATGTTATCATTACCTGATTTAACATCATTAATTGATAATTTTAAAATTGAAAATTTACCAAATTTTAAAAAAAAACATTCAACAATTTTTAAACCTGGTAGAATAATTTTAACTCCAAGTGGTAATGAAGATAATAATGATATTGAAAATAATAATGATAATAATAGTAATAAAAAAAGAATAATTGGTTCAATTTGGAATTTAAAAAATAAATTATATTCAAATAATTGGACAATTAAATTAACTTTTAGATCTTTAAATGCTTTAGGTAAAACTAATGGTGGTCTTGCATTTTTTTTAATTAAAGATGATGATAATAATAATAATAATAATTTTAAAGATTTTGAGAAAAATGTAATTAATAATGATATTGATTTATATGGTGGTCCATCAAAATTTAATGGTTTATCTTTAATTATTGATTCTAATGGTCCTTTATCTTCTTCACTTAGAGGTTATTTAAATAATAATGAAAAAAAATTTAATATTAATGATAATTTATTTTTTAGCCAAAGTTTTGCTTCATGTTTAATTGCTTATCAAAATTCAAAAGTTCCAATAACTTTAAAATTATCATATTCAAAAAATAATAATAATTTATTTGTTGCTTCAATTGATAATAAAATTTGTTTTAGATCTCAAAATTTAATTGATTTTTCAAATTCTAATGGTTATTATATTGGTATATCTGCAGATTCTGGTGATAATGGTATTGAAAATTTTGAAATTTTAAAATTTAAAGTTTTTGATGAAGATATTTTAAAAGAAGAATTAAATGAATTTGGTGAATATGCTTTACAACCAAAATTAATTCAAAAAACAATTGATAAAAATGATAATAAAGAAAAATATATTGAAGCTCCAATTGAACAACAAAAATTAAATATACAAAATTTACAAAAACAAAAAGATGAAATTGAAAAAATTAATCAAGAAAATAATAATAATAACAATAATAATAATAACAATAATAATAATCAAATAAATAATGATTTAATTAAATTAACAAATTTAATGCATTCATTAGAATCTAAATTTCAAAAGTTTAATAATAAATTAGAAGATTCTATTAAAAAACAAAATTCAATATCATCATCATCAACGACAAATAATAATAATGGAAATTCAAATTCAAACATTGATACTGAAAGAATTTTAAATGAAATTAATTCATTAAATTCAAAACTAAATACAATTAATGATCAAATTGAAGAAATTTCAATAGTTCAAGATAATTCAATTTTAAAAAATTTAAGAAAATTAATTTTAATTGAAGATAATAAAAAATTAGATAAAAATAATTTTATAAATACAAATTTAAAAAATTTAAATAATTTAATCAATCAACAAAAATTAAATGCAAAACCAATGAATCATTCAAATAATTCTTCTATTAATTTAAATTCAATAAAATATATAATGTGGTTATTAATAATAATTACTTCATGTTTATTATTCATTAATGTTAAATTAACAAGTGAAATTAAACATTCAAAATTATTATGATTTTCTTCCTTTTACTTTTACTTTTAATTTCACTTTTATATCACCTTTTACATTTTATTTTTTAAATATCTTTTAAATTATTCTTCCATTTTATTTTTTTTCTCAAGTTGGTATCATTAACTGTATTTGTATTTAGTATTTTTATCGTTTATATTCAATACACGTCTCTTCTAATTCAATTGCTTCACTTCAATTCAGCTATTTTAATTCAATACATGTCTCTTCAACTAATCGTTTCTTTCCTTCAATTGTTTCAATTAAAATTGATTTCAAATTGATTTCAAATTACTTTCAATTTAATTTCAAATTTAATTTCAAATTGAAAAATTTCAGTGCCCCGTAAATAAAAGCGGGAATTCCGAGCTTTTTTATGGAACCCCGAATATATTTTGTGACCCGAAAAACACGAAAAAAAAAAAAACGCGAAAAAATTAAAAACAAAAACCAAAAAACAAAAAAAAAAGCTGAAGCCACAAAAATAGGAAATTTTTTAAATTTTTTAAATTCTTCAAATTCTTCAAATTCTTCAAATTATCTCATTTTTAACATATTTCTATATTTAAGGGTTCATTGATTATAATTACCTAGAAATTGGGGTATTTTAGAAAAACACTGCCTATGAAATAAATAGAAACAATCTAATAAATCAAGTTATGAAATTGTCAGAAATGGAACTTAATAATCTTTGAAGAATTACCACAACTAAGGCAAATCAACAGATTTATTATCATTTGATAAAAATGATTTTAAAAGAAATCATATAAATACAAAATGAATTATTGATTCTCCTTTTAATTCACTTTAATAAATATTTCTGCAAATCTTGTTGAATTTGATACAATATATATATATATATATATATATAATTCAATAACAATATTCAAAATGTTATCAACTATAAGACTTGCATCTATAATAATCTTAGGAGTTTTTATTCTTTTATTTTTCATAAATTTAATTCAATTATTTAGAGTTTATTCAAGAAAAGAATTTAAAAATTATTCAAAACAAATTTATATTAGTTTAGTAATAACTGCTTTTTCAATTTGGTCAATTCCTGATACTTATAATGAATTAGATCAATGTTATCCTCAATCAAATTCAAATTCAAATTCAAATAATGCAAATAATTTTGATAATTATACAAAAATTTGTAAAATTATGTCTGCAATTTCAATAACTTTGGTTCCTTTATTTAGTTTTGTTATTGCTTTTATTACTTTAACAAAAGTTACAAGACATTTTAAAAAAAATGATAAATCTAATTATATTAATTTCATATCTAATAATAATATTCAAAATAATTCTTATCAGAAATTACAAGACTAACAATAAATATAAATATTTTAAGAAATTTAAGTAATTAATCACTAGTATTTTTTTGTTTTATAATATAATATAATTTTAATATATATATATATATATTTCAATATTATTATTTGTTTGTTTCATTATTATTTCTGTTTTATTTCTATTTTCATTTTTATACTAAAAAAATCACTTAATCATTTATTAAAACTTTTGATCTACTGTACTCTTAAAAATAAATCTCAAAAATTGAATTAAATACAGGATTCTGGATATTTATTATACCAAGCCCTTGTTTGCAATATGAAAGGTTCCAATTATCAAATTTAATAATAATTTTTGTTTTCTTTGTCATATATAAAGGAGTTTATATTTAATTTTATCTTTTTTATTTTATCTTTTTTCTTTGAAAATAAGATTATTTCAACTTCCTACTAAATCAAATATTTATATGAATAAAAATGTTAAAACAAATAAGAATTACAGTTGTAACAATTGCATCTGTTTTTCTTTTATTAATTTCCATTAATATAGTTATGTTATATAAAATATACTCAAGAAACTTATCTCAAAATTATGTTAACGAAATTTTTTTTAATGTCATAGTATCTACATATTCATTTTGGCAACTTTTTGATAATTATAATGAATTAGATCAATGTTTTTCAGATTCAAATTCGAGTAGTGATAATGATTATTATACAAAAAAGTGTAAATTAATGTCTGCAATTTCAATAACTGTTGTTCTTTTTATGAATAGTCTTTTTGCATTTTTTTCTTCAATTAAAATTTTAAAAATTTTTAAAAAAGATAAAAAAAACTGATTATCTGAGTCTTACTTCTCATAATAATACTCAAAATAACTCTGATCAAAACTTACAAGATTAATTTTTAAAATGGTTCAAAGAAATAAATTAAATTTATATATTATAATAAAAACTAATATTCAATTAACTCATCAACTACCTAAATACATATATATATGCTATGAATGAAAGGGTTTATCTGCATATTTTCTTGTTGATCTAACTTCTATTTTTCCAGTACTTATAAAAGCTAATGGAATTGGTGAACAATTTAAAAAATGTTTAGATAATGTAAATCTTAATCTATAATCACCAGTTACTATAATTCCTAAATCTCTAAATTGAAAGTCATAAATAGCTATTTCCAAGTTATTATTATTATTATTATTATTATTATTATTAGTTTTATTTGAATTCAAATTATAATCAAAATTCGGATTAAAAATGGTATTTGCAACAACAATTTTATTACCATTTAAAATATTTTGATTTGAAACTAGCAAATTTGTTTCATAATCAAATATTGAAACATCAGTAATAAATTGAGAATTAGTTAATGAATTATTATTGGTAATTAATTTAATTATATTATATGGTTTCAATAATCTTTTTGTTTTATATGATGATTGTCTCCCATGAGTTGAAGATTGTACAATTGAAAAATTATAAAAATAATTTATTGAATTAATGTTTCTATTTTCAGCCATTTTTGTTTGAAGGAAAAAAAAAGAAATTTTATATAACTTTGAAATAAAATAAGTCTTCTTTTGATGATTGTTTTGATATTTTGTAAATAAACCATTTTATAATATTTAAAAACTATTTAATTGTAATTACTAATGTCCTTTATATATCAATATTGATCAAATATCTCTTAAATTAACAAATCAACCTCAAATCAAAAGATATTGTTTTTTCCTATAATCTGGTTCAAATCAATGACTTTGTACTCCTTTCAAAAGAACTTCATTGATTCTAAAGTACTGTAAGTAACAACCCATTTATTTCAAATCCAGTTATTGATCATATATTTGATTCCAGCTTCCTTTAAAGTTTTCCTTTACAAGTAAAGGTTTTGTCATCATTTTTGATTAAGGTAATGATATATTACAATAAGTTATAAAAACACATAATTATAACATTTAATTCAATTATTTGGGATAATAATTGATGTTTTATTACGATTTATTATATGAGATTATTGATTTCAAAATCAGTAAAATAATATATTACCGATAAAAGAGGCGAATTTCAAATGTTTACAAATTATCTGTTAGAAAAATGAATAAGTATAGCCTTTAACGACAAGCCATCATTAAAATTTCGATTTAAAATCAAATAAATCAAAAATTTTCAAGAAAGATAATGAAGCATCAGATTATAAAATATAAAAAGTGATTAATGCTCTCGTTTTTTATTGTATTTTTATATACATTCAATTCTTTCAGATCCCTAAAAACAATTATTTATTCTCCGAAGCCATGATATTTTTTCACTGTTTTTAAAATGAATACTCATTGATACTCAACAAATTTTTTAGGATTAATTCAGCCAATAGATTTGATATATTTCCATAAAGATGATAATAAAATTATTTTACCTCTTTTTTAATATTGACTATTAATCTAGTTATTGAAATTTATTAGAAAAAAAAAAGAGCTTTAAATTCAAAGTTCAAGTATTTTTAACCTCAAGAGAACTTTTAACTCCTTACTTTCAGAATTCAAATCATTCATAAATTGATGAATGACCTATTTAAAAAAGGTTGGGTTTGAAAGGTCTTGTATATTGTAATTTTTCAATTTCAACTTCAACTTTGAATTTTTATCCAAAAAAATGAAAAAAAAATAAAAAAACATTTAAATTTAAAAGGTTTTTGATCCGTAAAAACTTAAAATACGATCCAAAAAATGTTGTTCCATGTGGTAGCATGCACTTTTGTATCCCGAGAGTAGAGGAATTTCGTACTTGTCTGTAACTATATGCGGCTAGCATTTTTTTGAGTTAGTTCAATTGCCGGGCCAATCAAAACACTTTAGAAAGAATTAAAAAATATTTTTAAAATGAAAAAATGAAGTAAATAATAAAGTTAAAGATAAATTTATTAGACGTGAATATTTACATTAATTTTATAGATATATAAATAATTTGTAATTGAAATTGTAATTGAAATAGTTATTATTAAAAAAATTTAAAAAGGTATTTTAAAGAATAAAGTAATTTTTGAATAAAGATAAATAGAAAACAGAAAATAGAAAATAGAATGGAGTCATTAAAGTATTATGATTAAAATAAGAATAAAAATAATAATAATAATCATAGAACTAAACTATAATTAAAAGTCTAATTCAACTGGACCACCAACAGAACAATATTGTCTCCAATCTTTAAATAAAATATCAATCATTAAATCATAAAATTGTTCATCATCAATAGAATTAATTAAAGTACCATTACCAGTTTTAACACCAGCTGTTGGAGCAAAATCAGCACCCCAAATTCTTAAATTACCATAAAATGGAGAATAAAATGAAGTATCAACTGCACAAGTAACATTAATTGAATCTGTAATTAATTCAGGAAGAACCATAAATGCAGCAGTTACTTCATCCCAGAATGGTAAAGTTTCTTGATCATTATTTTCACTATAATTACCAGTATAAACAATATCTTGAACAGCAGCAAAATAATCATTATCATCAATAACATCTAAACCACCAGCTTTTTCAATAATTCTATCATATAAAGCTTGAGATGGTACTAAATAATTAGTTACATTACCACCAATATATAATTCATTCCAATCTGCAGTTAAAACAATTTGAGCAGCTTCAGGATCTTGCATTAAATTTATATCAGTATTAATATCAACTTGAATTGAAGAACCAACAGCAGCAGCATATTGAGTATCAATATAACCACCCATAATATATAAACCACCAGCTTCTTTTGCTAAATTTGGATAAATACTTAAAGCTTGAGCAACAGTTGTCATCATTCCAGCAGCAAAAATTAAAACTGGATCAGTATCTTTATATTGTTTAACAGCATTAATTAAAGCAATTGCACCTGGAATTGTATCATTATAAGTAATATTATCCCAAGAATAAGAATCTTCATAACCAGGAGCAAAAGCACCTTGCCAAACAAGTTCACCAAATAAAGATTCCCATAAATGAAAAGTATCATTAGTTCTTAATAAAGGTTGTTCAGCACCATTATAAAAAGGTATACAAGAAGTTAAATTATAAGTTTTTAAAATATCATAAGCACTACCAGCAGAATCAACACTTGAAGAACTACCAAAAGAAGTTGAAAGACCAACAACTTCATAACCTGCATAAAGAGGAAATAATAATTGTAAAGCAGCTAAACCATCATTTTCAATAAAAACTTTTTTAGATTGAATTAAAGTTGATAAAGAAATTAAAGAAGTTGTAATTGATAATAATTTTTTGAAATTAAACATTTTTGATTCTATTTTTTATTATTCTATTTTTGATTCTATTTTTAATCTATTTTTTTTTTTTGTTTTGAATTACTATTATCAAAAAAGATTTGAGAACAAAAAAAAGGAAAGGGAAAAAAAAAAGAAAACTAAAATTGAAGATTGAAAAGTGAAAGACATTTTAATTGTATTTATATTTGTAATATATTTATGTGAATATGAATAACGATATGAATAATGATATGAATAATGATAGAAATAAAGTTTTTAAAAAATGTGAATAGATATTGAGAAATAAGAAAAAAAGAAAAGAATTTAATCTAAATTGAGTTACTCATTCACCAAAAAAGAATTTTTTTTTTTTTTTTTCAATCAAAGATAATAATAATGCTTAATCAAAATGGTTATCTATGAATATTAATTTTTCATATATTTTAAATTTTGAAATATTTTTTTTCTATAAGTAGTTAAATTAAGGTTGGAATTTTCTCTCAAGTGATAGAAACAAATTAAAGTTATTCATCATAAATAGTATTGGAAAAAAAAGAAGTAAATAACATAGTAAATAGTTTATAAAGTTAACATTAAAATAAGTTAATACTTGAATAAAAATAGGTTTGGTTTTAAAGGGCACAAAAAGGCAGCCAAGTTTATGGCTGCTTGATTTTCATCGAGTTAAGAGATTTTATTTAGATATCATTAAATTTCATTAAGGTTTATTTATTCAATTCTTGAATAAGAATATTGAAAATAAAAAAGAAATACAGTATATGAAATAATTCTATTAAAACATAGCTAAAATAACTCGATTAAAATGATAAATTGAATAATTGAATGGATTTTAATTCATTTATAAAATTAACAACAATTTTCTTGCTTTTTCTCGGAGAAATAAAAATACTAACAGGGCCAAATCACGCGTGCTGAGATAATCCGAGAGGAGGTTTTCGAGGTGACAGTTTCCTGTTTCGGCGGTGGTCGGTTCTCTAGAGGTTTATCCGATAGCCCCTCGGTCGAGCCTCGGGGAATGTCTGATAGCTCGGGACACTGCATCCGAACGTAAAGGCCAGCCAGGTGCAGCAACGGGCATAGCCGCTTGCAAAGTTGCACAAAAGCGGCTTTTGACTGCCCGCACCGCCACTCATCTGCCACATTCACCAAATCAAGACACAAATAGAAGCAAAAGCTGTACAAATTGAAAGAAGAGAATCAGACGAGGAAAAAGAAAAAGCAACAGGAACTGAAGATGAAGTAGAAACAGAAGCAACATCAAAGAAACAGAAGCAACCATTTTTGCTGCTGCAGAGGATTTCAAAGCAGTTTCTCTCGTTGCAAATCCACTTTCGGCCACTGCCGCGGCACCCCGGCACGGTTTTACAAAGAAACTCGAAATTTTCAGGCTTAAAACGATAAGCGATAAGGAGATGAAAAAAAAAACCCATTTTTAAAAACCCATTTGAGTATTGAAATAAAAATATAGACAATAATATTTTGATAGGGAACAGTAAATATATCTTTCAATGTTTTTCTTTGATTTTTTTTGGTAAGAAAAAGAAAATTTCAAATTGAAAAAATAACTATTTTATCATTTAAATAGATTTATCATTAAAAAAATGTGTCCTCTTTTTCTTTCATGGTTCCTTTGATTGATTTTATTTGTAAAATTTAGGCAACATGGCCGAGTGGTTAAGGCGAAAGATTAGAAATCTTTTGGGTTTACCCGCGCAGGTTCGAGTCCTGCTGTTGTCGATTTTTTTATTTAAATTTACATATTTAATTATTTAATCAATTTGAAAAATATTTAATTCAATTTCTTTTTTACAAATTATTATTTACAAATTATTTTTTTACAAATTACATTTTTAAATCATTATACATTTCCTAAATAATTGATAATTAAAGAATTCATTCTCCAAGTCTATGACCTTTACCTTTAAAATTACTTCTAGTTAAATTTCTTAATAATCCACTACTCGAAGATTTATTCTGAGATTCTTTTTTATTAACACCAGTGCTATTACTTTCGGTATTACTATTACTATTACTATTATTATTATTATCTTGATCATCTAAATCTCCAAGTCTATAACCTCCTCTATTTTTTTTTAAATAATTATATTTATTTCCTGCATATGTATGTGTTGGTAATAATGTATTTCTTAATGAAATTAACCAATCTGGTGCATTAAGAAATCCACCATCAATATATTTTTCACTATTATTATTATTATTATTATTATTATTATTATTATTATTATTATTATTATCATTTTTAATAAAAAATTTATAATTTAAATAATGAATAAATGGACCAAAATTTCCATTTTCAAAACATCCATAAACATAACCTCCAATACAACCCCATAAAGATTCCCAGAATGCATTAAATCCACCTAATAATAATGAAAATGATAATGTTGCCAAAGGTAATAATTCTCCTCTAATTGGTATGAACATATAATTAACTCTTGTATTTTTATTAAATCTTGACCATGTATAAATAAATGAACCAAGTAATGCACTTAATAAAGCTAATTTTTCTGTTAAAATTGTTGAAAATAATAATATTGGACATATAATAATAATATAATAAATATAATTTAAAGTAATATTTTTAAATTTATTAATTTCTAAAGATTTTCCATATGAATAAATCATATACATTGTAAATAATTGTTCCATTGGAATACCAGAAGCAATAAAAAATGCAGAAAATGGTCTCCAAATTTGATATTTTTTAAAAATTGCAGGCCAATAACAAAGCCAAGTTGAAGAAGATATTAAACCTAAAGAATGTAAACCTTGTAAAGTTAATGGACCAAGTAAAAATGTCCTTGTTACAGGAGGTATTTCTTTAATAAATCTTATTAAAATAAAATAATATATTTCATTAGTATTTTATCTTTATTATCTTACTTTTGGATTATGATTGAATAAATACTTACTGACGTATTTCTGACATTGTGATTATTTTYTTTTCCAATTCCCTTAGTTTCCTTATTCTCCAACTCAATTGGTTCTCTATAATCTATTTAACCTCCTCAATATCTTAAATCTACTAATTATATTAATRATATTTATTATCTTTATTCAATTGATTAAATAACTTCTTTTGATCTTTGCCATCAAAAATTGAAATTTGATTTAAATTTCAAAATTGCGCGATTGAAAACGCGAAAGTGCGTAGATCATGTGAGGCAATGAATAGTTTTTGCATTGCGGTAGTTCTGCGRTAGTTCTGCGTTTGTTTTGCGCTGTTTCTCCACAATTTAAAAAAATTAAAATATTTTATGGATTTTATTACCAATTTTGGCTTATTTTGAGATTGWTTGATGAAATATTTTATAAATCAATTGATATTTAAATGAGTAATATTCTAGAAATAACTCTGGAAACATAAAGTGATTGAGAATAATTAAGAGTGGGTTTGATATGAAGGAAGTTAATCAAATAGTTCATGCAATTTCTGGAGCTACAGGAGGAGTATTAGCATTAATTGTAACATATCCATTATTAACAATTTCATGTAAAGCTCAAGTATCCAAAAGTAAAGAGAATGAAGATGAAGATGAAAAGGAAGAAACTAGAGATAATAAGAAACAAAAATCAATAGAGATTATTAAAGAAATTTATAAAAATGAAGGTATAAAAGGATTTTATTCTGGATTAGAATCTGCAATTTATGGTATATCATTATCAAATTTTATTTATTATTATTTTTATGAAATTATTGGTAGAATTTTAATTAAAAATAGAAATTTTATAAAATTAAAGAAATTTAATTTTAAAAATTTAAAAAAAATTGAAATTATTGGATTAAAACCAATTGAAAGTATAATTACTGGATTAATTTCAGGAATTTTTACAGTTATTGGTACAAATCCAATTTGGGTAATTAATACTAGAATGACAATTGATAGTAATAATAATAATAATGGGAAGAATAATATAATTAAATGTTTGATTGAGATTATTAAAAAAGAAGGAATTTTAAATTTATTTAATGGAATTTTACCAAGTTTAATATTAGTATTAAATCCAATTATACAATATTCAATATTTGAAAAAATTAAGAATTTATTAATTTTAAAAAGATGTAAAAATGGTAAAATTAAAAAATTTAATTCAATTGATGCATTTTTAATTGGAGCATTAGGTAAATTAATTGCAACTGGATTTACATATCCTTATATTACATTAAAATCTCGAATGCATTTAAATAAGAATAATCAAAGTAATAATAATAATAATAATATGAGTAGTAAATTAAGTATGAAAGGTTTAATTAAAGAAATTTATATTAATGAAGGAATTTCTGGATTTTATAATGGAATCTTAGTTAAATTATCACAAAGTATATTAAATGCAGCATTTTTATTTTATTTTAAAGAAGAAATGGTTAAATTTTCAATAATTTTATTATCATTGATCAAAAGATTGAAGAATAAAAAAAGGGTTCTATAGATTTATTGAAATACATTATCAAAAAAATACCAATAATAAATGTTATAAATAAATATTCAATATTGATTTTATCTTATCACATGACTTGGATGATTCCTATGACTCCAATGATTCACAACATAATTCACACGACTCCCATGATTTACATGATTCACCTGACAAATCCCCATTGAAAGGAGACTGAGAAGAAGATTGAAAAGACTGAAAAGACTGCCAAAAAAAAAATGGATGAAAAGATTCGGTTACTCGGTACGTGTATCCGTGTTCCGTGGATGGAAGTCTAAGTCCGTTGCCGAAGTCTACATGCCGCAGCTGCTATTGAACACAAATTTTTGGAGCTTTTTAAAACGTAAAATGTAACGTAAAACGTAAAAGGAAAGATCCGCAAAGGGCAAATCGTAAAATCGAAAGGTTACTGTGTCCATTAATTTGGAAACAGCGGAGATGAAGAAAAATTCCAGCTGCATTCGCGTTTCTGAAGATCATTTATTCATCGGAAGTAAGCTCAAAGTAGAAATAGAATTCCATCCGAAAAAAGGGTTTCCGAACGATGTCGGCACTCTGCCGTGAAACTATCGGATACAAAGTCGGATATCATGCGGGAACGACTGCGGGAAGAGCAGCGGAACTATTTTGCGGAAGATCGCAGGGAAGGTTGTGGAAAAGCAGCTAAAAGAAAGCGGAAGTTTAACCCATTTGGGCGGAAGAAGTGTAAAAATAAAGCTAAAACACAGAAAACAATAGCTCTAAAAAAAACACCAGCCACAAAACTATAGCCGATGATAAAAAAGAGAGCAAGTTGAGACCATTTGAGCTTGCCGTAGAGAAATGGCCCCTTTGTAATTAATGCCACTGCCATGGTGATTGCCATGGTTACTGTCATAAGGATTGGCCTACTTTAAAAATAGTCCCAAAGATCGTCATAGATATATAATTGTTGCTTCCGCCAGAAACTGTTCGGTTGTTTAGATTTGTTTTAAGTTTGGAGTGAACCTTAGATTGAGCTTCAGCTCAAACTTTAGCGTGGTTTGGGCCTGATGTCTGACTGTAGAAGTGCTAGGGTACAGGCGAGTCCAGGCAAAGGAGTTTACGGAGATAAGACTTACGCCAAGCCCAAAAAATGATAGTGCGTGCATTTTAAATGTGTACAGATTTAAAAATAAATCCACGTGCAATTTGCTGCTATTGTTTTTGCTATTTTAAGATAATCTGTGTCAAAGTTTTGATCTCAGCAGTTTTTTCACGTGCTTTATTTGTACTGTCGGATCCAGGCCCATGGTATACGAGATGTTAATCTAAAAGATTGGGTTTGCTGAAGCCCAACTTTACTTCAGATTAGCCAACATGGAAGTACAGTAGAAGACAGAATACTCCTGAGAAACACCGATTTATACGGATATAGGATTGCAGTTGCAGCCAAAACGCCACAAAAGTGGCTGCAGAGCTTATTGTTAAAATAGCCTGAATTTTGGGTTGGGTTTTGAAAGTTCAGGACTTTGGATTTTTACACATTTCTGGATCCATTTTGATTTTGATTCCTGAGAAAATATAGCCTAGAATAATCTTGAAACAGGTTATCAAAAACAAATAGAATAGAGAAAAAGAGAAAGACAAAGAGAAAGATAAGAATATTGATGGTAAGAATTTGATCATTGATATTTAATTTTATATTAAATTTAGTAGAAGTGGATATATTAATATCATTAATAGAAGTAATTGTAGGCTATTAAAGAACTTTCTTGGAACTTATAAATATATTTTAAAACAATCATCATATCTAAGCCCATGAGTTTTTAATCAATATTATTCCAAATCAGTGTCAGTGTCAAGTTCATGTAATTTTTTGGTAATCATTTCGTATTCTTCAAGAATTCTTCAAGAATTCTTCAACTTTTCTTCACATATTCTTTAGATAATCTTCAGGTAATTTCATAATTTTCTTTGCAACTTACTTAACTTGAAATCAATTCAACTTAATCTTGGCTTTTAAAAACTTTTAATGTTTGAGAATCAAATTTCAACCAGAAATTTGTTAAAATCAAATATGAAATCAAATTTTGATTAAAAATCACTTTTCTCACTGCTTTTTTTTTGGTTTTTTTGTTATTAAAATTAACAATCCTTTAAACTTTCTTTTCAACCTAATATTCTTAATAAGTTGAGTAATATTTTTAATAAAGTACAGTAATAATAAATAAAATTCCATTTAATTGGTACTATTATTCATTTTTATTAAAACTTTTGTCATTAATTTTAATATAAATTACTTAAATATGGATTTCAATTTATAATAAAAAAAAATTATGTACTTTTGTATGGACTTGTATTATTATATTATATTTTATTCATATTTATATAAGTCAAGTATTGATATTTTTTTTTTTTTTCTTTATTCCCTTTTGTGTTACTTAAACTATCACTCACTATCTCCTAAAATCTCTTATAATCCTTTACTATCCTTTATTATATATATATATATATACAGTATATAAACAGATATCATACATATTATTTTTAAAATGAGCTCTTTACTTCAATTCAAAGTAACAAATGAAATGAATGAAGATCATAAATACTCTAATAATTTCAAAGATAAGTTTCCAAATACTTATAAAACAACAAATAATGATTCAACTAACTCAAATAATTCAAATGTTCCATTAAATTCATTAAATTCATTGCATTCATTAAATTCAAATAATCTATTACATTACTCAAATATTTTACCAAATCCAATTAATAATAATGTTCATCCAATTAATAATCCAATTTTAAAGCCAATTTTGAAACCAATATTAAGTTATCCAAATCAAAATATTTATTTAAATAATGATTTAAATAATAATAACTTTAATAATAATAATGCCAATTTCAATAATAATTATAATAATATTAATATTTATAATAATGAAATTAATAATTATATTTATAAATTAAATTTTAAACATTGTGCAAAAATTGGTAGACCTTCAGGTAATGCATCAAAAAGAAGATTAAAACCAAAAACAATAATTGAATTAAAAACAAATAATATTAATAATTCAAAAGCTGAATTTTTTTTATTAGTTAAATTATTTGATTTTAAATCAAATACAGAAATTACTAAAAAATCATTAATTGGAAATACATGTATTTCTGGAAATTATTCATCAAATTTAGATACTTATATTTTTGATTTTTCTCATTTAGGTATAAAATTAGCTGGTTATTATTATTTAAGATTTTATTTATTTATTAATAATGATAATTTAAATCCAAATTTTATTTCAATTAAAAAAGTGATAATTTCAAATAATCTTGGAAATAATAATGAATGTAATAATAGTGAAGATTTTGAATCAAAATATTTAGAATCTGGTAAAATTACAATTTCAAATTTACCTTCAAATAAAAGTAATAATAATAATAGTAATACATCAATTAAAAGTGAGAAAATTTCAAAGAAACATGATATAGAAAGTCCAAAAAGTTATAATTCAACACCAAAAAATAGTCCAGTTTTTATTCCAAAATTTAGTAGTCCAGGATATTCTAAAGATATTACTCCAGAATTAGAATAAATAAAAGTTTTTAATATTTCTCTATTTTTTCTTTTTATTTACTTTCGTTTTTTTCAATGTTTTCTTTCTTTAGATTTTTACTTGTTTACTTTATGACTTTATTACTATACTATATGAGATATAAATTCAGGTAAATTATATCAATATAACTTTACAATTAATATATATTTTAATTATTTCACTTCATTCACCCAATATTTATTATTCTCAGCATCAAATATAACAATTTTTTGGATAAAAAAAACAGTTCGTAATCGAAAAAAGCCACAAAACTAAAATTAAAAATAATAAAAATAACTAAAAATCAAAGGAAAATCAAAGGAAAATCAGAAAAAACAAAGCTGATTTACGAGTTTCCTAATTGGGACGAAAACGGTAATGCGTTACATGCAGCGCAGCTGATTTAGCGTGAGTTTTGCGTGATTTCAGCCGGCGCAAAAATCTGAAACGGATCTTAAACGGATAATCCACGGATATCGGCTGCTCAAAAGGTGCTTGTTGCTGCATTTAGGATTTTACTTCCGGAAGCATAAAAATGCTTGGCACGGAATACACGGAATACACGGAGCTCTTGAATTTTCGGTTCGGAAATTAGAGGTTCCAGTTGAATATTTTTATCTCCGTAAATATTTCCTGTCCATGGAAAAAACTGTATCCGTGGAAAGATGTGGCGAGTGCAAATTGAGAAACTGAAAAAAGGATTACAAAAAGAAATATTTCAAAAAGGAATGGAGATAATGGATGAAAATAGTGAACAAAAGAAATGCAAAGATGCAGAAATAAAGAAAGAAACTTAAGATTTATTGTTATTAGTAAAGCTATGTATTTCCATAATAATAATATTCATTCATGAATAACATATTGGAGTTTGGGTTTGGAAAAGAAGTTGAAGAGTAGATAAATAATAAATTCTTAAACAAAACATTAGATATATAGAATAAAAATAGATTACTTTGTTTTTTTGAATAACAATTATAAAGATTATCCCATCGAAGGTCTTTTCTTTTTATGTGAGACCTTTTAGCAACTTCTTATTCTAAATTTAAAGATAAAACCAAAAAAAATATAAAGAAGTTTTACCTAATCTATTATTGGAAAATATTATCTTGACTATATATATTTTAAAACTATATTTAATAAATTTCAGGGTCTTCTTTATATTCTCTTTTTTAATCCTTATTTTCGATGATAGAAATTAGAAAAGACTGTTTTTATGAGATTATGTTCAAATTCTCTTAATATTTTATATGAACAACTATCTCACTATTTTTTCAATTGATTTGTATTGGTTTTAATACAATACATTTATCTTAAAATTGAATTTTTTTTCAAAATGGTATATCCAAAAATATGTCTTCCCATCTATCTTGTTTTTCAATTTATAAGACTATAAAAGAAAGAGAAATTAAACTCAAAAACTTACTTTTTTGTTTTTTATCTGTGATAAATTTTGACAATTTGGAATTTCATATAATGCATATTTCAAATCGGTTACAAGATCTGGTAGACCACAAGTTACTTCATATAAAAGAATATTTACAAATTTTTTATTTTAGTACTGGTAAATGACTTTCTTATCATTTAACTGGTTCTAAAGCTCAATCTTGTAAATATATTGAATCTGAAAAAATAATTTCATTTGATTTTTCACATTTAGGTGCTTATGAAAAAGGTATTTATAAGTAATCTTTAGAACAGATAAAATCAATGTTAGTTATTCTCTATTATATTCCACCAGTAATTTTAGAATCTGAAGAAATTACAGTTAGTAATAATATTACTAAAAATAATAACAATTATAATAATTTAACCTTAATTCAGATAATAAGAAAATAAATTCAGAATTGAATTTGAAAGAATTATCAACAATTTCATCATCAAAGAAAATTAATGTTGGGAATAAAAAAAAAAAAAGCGAAACTCTTCCTCTTTATGATGATGCAGGTTTTTATGATTAAGGAGATTTATACCACATATTCATCAAAACTCTACATCTAAATTTACAGTTAAAACTCAGTCAGAAGACATTCTAAATAATGATGTTAAATTTAAGAAAACTCTTCAAAATTCAGTTTTATCTTCTTTTCATCGTCCTTATTTTTTCTATTATTTGAAATAAGTTATTAAATTCAATCAAAAAACATAATTATACTGTGTAACAATAATGTTAACTTTAATATTTTTGCTAATCTTAATAATCCTATAATTTTATTTCATTACTTTTGATTTAACTAATTCATTTCTTTATATATCTTCTTATAATCTCGAAACCATATCAAAAATAATTAAATTATCAAATAATCAAATAATTCGGTAAAAATTATAAAAACTAAAATTTGAAATTCTATTTCGGATAAAAACCACACCATATTAGGGAACCAAAACCACAAAAATATATTGCCGGAAAATCACGTGAAAAATACATAAATCTCCACGCAATTTGCTTCAGGGAACTGTAATGAGAAGCAGAAGCCTGCATATCGAGTCCCTCCTGCAGGCCCCTCCGGATTATTTACATCCGGATTATTGCTCCGGATTATTTCCCCAGCTTGAGATCCTTAATTTAATGCTTATTCAAATTCTTATTTTTTTGCTTATTTCTCATATTTTTGATTATTTCTCATGGGAAATCTTAACAAAGTTTTATTTCACATCTGAAAACTTACTCCTCCATTCTCCCATTTTCTTATTCACTTCTTTATTCAGTTACTCAATTTAGTGCTGGTAATGGTTTCATTTGTTTACTGTTTATGCAACCTAAAAGGACTATGATGTCATCAATAAGGGTTTAGAGACATTACGTAATACTGAAAGTTATTACTTTTTTTAATCATTATAAATATCTCCAATATTCCCCATAATATTCTTTATTTTTTCATCCATAAATTAAATTAAATAAAATTAGAGTAATTACAATATAGAAAAATGTCATCTGCAGATCTTAAAAAAACTGAATCTGAAATTCAGATCAGTAATGATAAAAATTTGTTTTATAATGATAGTAATAATAACAATGATAATAATGATAATGATAATGATAATAATATTGATGATATTGATGATATTGATGAAGACAATTTATTATCCCAGTATACTGAACAAGAGGTCATGCAAATGGGTAGAGAGTATGCTAAATTGCATGGTTTAAATGAAGAATTATTTGGAAAAGCTGCTGCAATTGCAAGAGATCAAAGAAATTATAATTCTAAAGATTTTTTAAATGATGATGAGAAACAATCCTTATACAATGAAATACATCATAAATGGAAATTGCCTACACATTTATATTATGTTATACTTATGTGTTCAATGGGTGCTTGTATTCAAGGTATGGATGAATCTGTAATAAATGGTGCAAATTTATTTTATCCTGAATTTTTTAATATTAATTCAGGTTCTGATAGAGATACTTGGCTAGTTGGTCTTATAAATTCTGCTCCATATCTTTGCTCTTCAGTAATTTCTTGTTGGTTATCTGATTATTTAAATAATAAATTTTCAAGGAGAGGTACTATTTTTTTAGCCTGCCTCATATCTGCATTAACTTGTATTTGGCAAGCTTTAACAAATAATTGGTGGCATTTATTTATCGCTAGATTTTTTTTAGGTTTTGGTATTGGTCCAAAAAGTGCAACGATTCCAATATATTCTGCTGAATGTGTACCACATAAAATTAGAGGTGCTTTAGTAATGATGTGGCAAATTTGGACAGCTTTTGGTATAATGTTAGGTTATGTTTTTTCTCTTATTTTTTATAAAGTTTCCCCCGGTAGTATTAGTAAAGGTTTGAATTGGAGATTAATGCTTGGTTCTGCTTCATTACCTGCTTTCATAATACTTTCTCAGATTTACTTTTGTCCAGAATCACCAAGATGGCTTATGAATAAAAATCGTCACTACGATGCTTTCAAATCTTTACAGAGTTTAAGAAATAATGAAATTCAAGCTGCAAGAGATTGTTTTTATCAAAATTTTCTATTAATTCAATCAAATATTGATCCTACTTTAAATTTAAACTCAAATTCACAGAAAAAAATTTCTTTTTTCAGAAAAGTCATAGATTTATTTAAAATTAGAAGAAATAGAAATGGTGCAATTGCAGCATGGATTGTAATGTTTATGCAACAATTTTGTGGTATAAATGTAATTGCATATTATTCTTCTTCAATTTTTATTGAATCTGGTTTTAGTATAAGAGATGCTTTAATTGCATCTTGGGGTTTTGGTATGCTAAATTTTGTTTTTGCAATTCCTGCTTTTCTTACAATTGATAAATTAGGTCGTCGTACTTTATTATTATTTTCATTTCCTTTAATGAGTCTTTTTTTATTAATTACAGGTTTTGCATTTTGGATTGATAATCAAAAAGTTAGAATTGGTATTGTATCTTTAGGTATTTATTTATTCACGATTGTTTATTCATCTTCTGAGGGTCCAGTTCCATTTACTTATTCGGCAGAATGTGCTTCTTTATATATGAGGGAATTAACAATGTCATTTGCAACAGCAACTTGTTGGTTCTTTAATTTTGTTTTATCTTTAACTTGGCCTTCATTATTAAAAGCATTCAAACCTCAAGGTGCTTTTGGCTGGTATGCTGCTTGGAATTTAGTCGGGTTCTTCTTAGTTTTATGGTTATTACCTGAAACAAAAGGTTTTACTCTAGAAGAATTAGATAATATTTTTAATGTTCCAATGGGTAAACATGCTGCTTATCAAACTAGATTCACTTTAAATTGGTTCAAAAAAACTATTTTAAAGAAAAAGAATATTGAAAACTTACCACATTTATATCATCTTAATACATTTCAAATCAATAATGAAGATTTGGAACAGAAGCATTCAATTCAACATATAGAGTAAATAATAAATGATTTAACAAAATTATTGTATGCAAACCACAGAAATAAATATAAATCTGCAGCATTTTCCTAATTGGGAAAGTCGCGTAAACCTCCACTTTTTTATTGCTTACGTAATCTCGGGTTTTATTTTCTTTTTTTTTTCTTAAAAAAGACGCGTTTTTTTGCAACAGATTTTTGTATTGAATTTGATTTCATTGAATTGAATAGAATTTGGTTGATATTTCAGATTCGATTATTTATGAATTTGAAAATTATTTAAGATATTATTCAGGACACTTTTAAATTATATACCCATCTATTGAATAAGTTTTAAAATAGGAAAAATGTCGCTTTCAAAATTGGAGAAAATAAGACAGGCAAATATTGCTAGAAATAGGAATTTACTTCGGAAATTGAATATTGATTCAGTTACAAATGATATTGAAACTCATATTTCTAAGACAAATTTAAGTAAAGTTGAAACCTCAAAAAATAAAATATCTAAAAAAAGTACAAGAAGAAATAACTCATCAGCTGTAAATAATAATAAATCTTCAATAACCCCTCTTAGAAAATCAAAAAGACTTCAAGGCATTAAAATTGAAGAGCCAATAAAAGTTTTACCTTCAGATAGAGAAATTCAAAGTAATTATGAAAAAAGTAAAATTAATTATGATAAAATCTCAATAAAGGATTTACTAAAACAAAATGATATTGTTGATAAAGATAAAATTGATAATATTATTGATAATATATCTCAAACTTTCTCATTAGGTGATTTGTATTATGATATTTTTGATTCAAAATCCAAATCCAAATTTAAATCTAATATCAAAGATATTGAAAATATAAGAAATGAATTATCTTCTTTAAATCTTTATAATGAAGAACAAATTAAAGTATTAAATGAAAGAATATCTTATTGTTCTTTTCATCCAACAAATTCAAAAAAAATTGTAATTTCTGGTGATATTGAAGGAAATTTATCAATTTTTGAAAATGATAATAACACTTCTTTAAAAATTCATAATAAAAATATGATGAAATTTGATATTTCAAGTTTTGATTATAAAAGCTTAATAACTTCAAGTTATGATGGTACAATAAAATCAACGAATTTTGATAAATTAACTTCAAATACTTTAATTGATTTTTCTACAAATTATATTGGAATTTCTGATTTTAATCTAAATCCAACTAATAATAATATAATTTATTATACAACTTTAGATGGTTTTTTCAATATAATTGATATAAGAGCTAAACAAAATTCAAATAATCAAATTAATTCTTTTATTAAATTACATGAAAAAAAAATTGGTGGATTTTCAATAAATCCAAATAATCAATATTTAATCTCAACTGCAAGTTTAGATAGAACTTTAAAAATTTGGGATTTAAGAAAATTAAATAGTGAAAAAAGACTTGAGAATTTTGACAATTATGTTAGTGTTTTTAACAATAGATTAAGTATAAGTTGTTCATCATGGAATAATTCTGGTGATATAGTTTGTAATGGTTATGCAAATACAATAAATATTTTTAAGAATGAGTCTATTTCAAAATATAATGTTGAAAATATAATAAAGTCGGAATTTGATTCTAATATCAAATTAGAGATCAAACCGGAATTAGAGCCTACCATTTTCCAAGAATCTAAGGAAATAAAACCCAATTATATAATCAATCATAATTGTAAAACCGGTAAATGGGTAAGTATATTAAAAGCCAGATGGCAAAAAAATCCTAGAGATAATATTGAAAAATTTTTAATCGGGAATATGAAAAAATATGTAGATATTTATAATAGTGATGGTATTTTATTAGGCCATATTGGGGGTAAAGAAAACAATGTAAGTGCAATTCCTGCTTGTGCAAATTTCCACCCAACAGAAAATTGGATCGCAGGTGGTTCAGCAACTGGTAAAATTGTCTTATATTCTTGATCTAATATTGGTTAAATAGACCAACTTATTCCGAATACATTGAAATTTTATTTAATTATCATTATTATCATCATCATCATCATTATCATCTGAATCTAGAACTAAATTCTTTTTTTTCCGTTCATAACTTTTAGTGTTTTCGAATGTTGAAGAAAATTCTTCTGTTTTCTCATTATTCTCTATATTTCCTATTATTTCTTTACGTTTCTCATTTATTTTGGAATACACTGAAGCATTTGGAGATTCACTTTCGTCTGAAGAAAGTTGAATTAGTTCTTCTTCAGGAATATCTTCCATCATATTTATCTCTAAGTCACTTACATTTTCAGTATCAATTATATTGTCAATTTCTTCCTGATCATCGCTGCTTTCATCTTGAAAAGTGCCAACTTGTTTTTTAGATTTTTTTCTATTCGTGAGCGACTGTAAATTGTTTATGTTAAATCGAGCTTCTAGATTTTCTGAGTTATCCGAATCAGCTGAATCATAAAAAAAAGTTTCAGCTTCAGCTTCACTTACAAACTCTTCATCTGTTGCTTCTACATTTTTCAGTATCTTTAAAGATTCAATTTTTAATTTTTTATTGGGACTTTCACTTTCATATTCACTATCTGACAGGCCTTCTTTCTCTATTTTAGATTTTTTTCCTTTTCTCTTTTTATTTTTTTTAATTTTGCCATCGTTTGGTTTTATTTCCTTCGGTTTTTTATTTCTCTTTCTCTTGACACCTTGCTTTTTTCCTAGTTTTTCATCTGATTTCTTTTTCTTTATATTCTCAATATATTGTCTTTCTTCCTCGCTTGTTTCAAAAAGCTTGGTCCTTTCTCTAATTTTGATTGGATCAGCGGCGTTTTTTTCAATCTGAGATTCATCATATGAAGTTCTTTGACTTTCTTTCTCATTGTCATCTGTATTTCCATAAATAGCATTCAAATTTCCACTAAGTTTAGCTTGCTCTTTTCTTAACTGTTCTTCCATTGCAAAAAATTTTGCTTCCTCATCAGGGTCTTCATCAGATTCCTCGATAAATTCAGCAGATTTGTAAACTGAATTTTTTTTCTTGGTTTCCTTTGGTGCAGTTTTTAATTTTTTCGAGCCTACAGGTTTCCCACTTTTATGATGATGCTTTTCTTTTTTATGTCCTTTTTTCAAAGAGCGATTTAATTTATTGGCTTGTCTTCTACTCATTCTTTCTAGAGCATCCAAATCCCCTACATCACTTAAGTTCTCATCTTCCTCTTCTACTCTATTTTCGTTTCCTTGAGTGTCTTCCGTATCACTAGTTTCCTTTTCACGTACTATGAAATCCTCATCATCAGAATTTTCGCTTTCGCTATAATAATCTCTATGAACTGGAATCTTTTTAAAATAGGAATCTAATGTTTGCCCTGGATCAAGGAAGACATTAGAAGACATTGCAGATGATATAAATATCACAAGCTCTTTCAAAATATCAATAGAGTATCCCTCTTTAACCACGATTTTACAGCATTCATCATTTGTGGGAAATTCTGCTGGAGGATCTATTTCAAGCAAAATCAATAAAAGTCTTAAATATTTATCTTTCAATAATGCTTTTTTAACCCGATCTGAATTAGAGACTAAAAATTCCACAATATTTTTGGGCTCTATATTTGAATCTAAAGTACTTTCAGAAACTAAAGAACTAACATTTTTCCGAGCATTAAGCTTTGTTTCTATGTTTTGTAAAGCCAAATCCAATTTTCCAACAAGCCATTCGAGAACTTCAAGATGATTTTTCTCCAAAACTCCGGTAACTGCTAGTTCTATTTTCCTTTGCATATCCAATTCATTGTTTTTGAACTCAATAGGAAGAACAGCTTTATTAGATACCTTTTTAACTTTTTTTGTAGGATCTATCATCTCACCCGTCTGTAAATAATTCTGTACCTGCTTATCAAATTTTGAAAATAACATTTCAATGTAAAGAGAAGGTCTTTCGGATAATGCTTTTTCAAGTTCTCTCATAAAATATTTGAAAAAATGTTCATACCTTATTCTAATATCGTACGACATAACATTATCATCTTGGAAAAATTCGTTAAACTGATAAAGTAAATCTAATCGGAATAACAAAACTTTGGTGTTCTTCATTTTGAAGCATACTCTTGCAAAAAAATTTTGGGCAATCAATAATTGATCATCATTTAAATCTTTGAATCCAGAGAAAAATTTCAAGAATAATGTTACAACTACTTCATTTACTAAACTGTGCTCAATCTCTTTAAATTTAAAAACTTCATCCTTTTTTAATTCTTCATATTCAACTTCTTTCTCTAGATCATACATTTCATTGTTTTGATCCTTGTTATTTTTTTTCTTGATTCTCTTTATTTTTGTTACAAATAAAGGATTAGTCTTTGAATTGGAATATGGCTGAAGAACTTTTAAGATTATATCAATTAGTTGACAGGTTACCGATATAAATGAAAAGGATTTAGTACTTGCAACTCTTGTTATATTGGTAAAAGTAGTCAATATATCTGTTTTGTAAACAAGCTGAACAAGATAAGTATAAGCCCTGTCTCCAGTTGTTTTGGATTTAGACAATGATTCAATCAATTGAAGTATTTCGTTTAAAGTGATTAGAGAGGCATAAACTGATTTATAATGATGATGTTCAAAGTCTTTATAAAGCATTTTTGTTAACGTTGAAAAACTTTCACTTTGTAAAGCAGTAGCAATTAAGCCAAACTGTTCTTCCTCAGTCAAATCATCCTCCTCATCCAAATTACTATCGGCTTTGGTATCATCCTTTACATTTTTGTTAGACTTTTCATTATTATTATTCAGGACTTTCTTTTCTTTTCGATTATTATCCAAACGTCTCAATCTTTCGGCTTTCAAGAACCATGCAGTTGTTAATGAATATTGAATTCTCGTTAAAGTATCAGAAATCTCAAGGTCATTACTATCTTGAATTAATTCTTGAATATATGGTCTTACAGAATAAATAAAAGGATTAAAACACCCTGATATAAAGTTGATAATGAACTTTTTCAAAACAGGTAAAGAAGTTGAATTTAGAATTGAATTATTTGACGCATGTTGGAATTGAATAAATTCATTTAAATTAGAGTCTTTATCAGAAATTGAAGCAAAATTACTTACAATTTTTTTCTTAGATACTTTTTTATTTGAATCTAAAGTCCTAATTAGATTATTATTATGACTTATTGGTTTTAAAGCATTTTGACCAAATACTGTAAGATTGGTATTTTTAGATCTAATTTGTAATTGGGATCCAAATTGAGAATGTCTTGAGCTTGAATGTTTTTTGGCATTAATTTTTAATTGATTTTCTTTTTTCAATAAGTTTGATAATTCAAATCCAGAAGAAGTCACAACATTGTTGATATCTTTTAAAGGCTTGGAATTTTGAATTGGATTTTTAGAGGAATTTAATGATTCTGTTGGTGTATAAGAAGATTTATTTGGTAGTGATTTCTTAATTCCATTTTTGTTTGATTTTGGATTTGATTTATTTATATCTTTTAAAGTTGGATTTGAAACAATTTCAAATGAATATGAGCTGAAAACTTGAGAGCAGTTAATATCTTTCGTTAAATAATATATTATTTCAAGACAGGTTAAAGTGACATTTTTATTGGAAATATCATTACCTAAAGATGCAAATATCGTTAAGAGGTAATCAAAAACATCATTATTTTGAAAAGTAGTTATTATTTCATTAATCGCATACGCAGGAGATTCATCTGTATCAAAATGTGAGTTTGAAGAACCATTTTTATCTCTAAAATTAGATAACGGAGTTATTAGTATTAGATTTCTGATTAATAATAGTGATAAATTTAAAATTTGATAATCTTTCAAAAGTCTTTTATTTTTTTGTAAAGATAATATAGGTAATGAAATTCTTATAATAGATTTTAAAATTTCACCATTATTAAAAGATAATAAAAATTTTTTATAAAATAATTGAGCTTTTTTTAAAGCTGAGAAATTTTGAATTTGATTTAAGGTTGATTTATCATTAATTAAATTAATTGGCCAAGTTAAATTGACTAAAATCTCTAAAGATAGTAAAGATATCTTATCTAATATGATTTTTTTTGAAAGTGGAAAGGTTAAAATTGAATTATCAACATAATAATTATTCCATTGAATTAAAATTAATATTAAATCATTTGAGATTAAATTAGTTTTAAAACAAGCAACTTGAACTTCAGAAATTTCATGTAACTGATCATATTGTAACCATTTTTTAATATCTTTTAGTACACTTAATGCATCTGACCCTAATTTATAAGTTGAAATTTGATTAAGATTTGAATCGGAATTGAGTCTTAAATACTCATTTTCATAATCTAAACCACCTAAAGCAGAAACTAAATTTGTTATATGAGCATTTAAAACTTTGCTTATTTGTTTACTATTTTCAATATCTTTTTGATATTCATCTAAAGTTTTTTGTTTTTTACTTTCAGACTTACTCAAACTTTTTATTGAATCTTTTTTCTGTGAGTTTGGTTTTGTTTTCAACGATTCATAGTCATCTACTGGATCTAATATTTCCATTATATATGTATATTTTTTTCAATATAATAACAAGAGCTAGTAATTGACACTGCCTGCTTCAACTGCAAATTGATATTAACTTTTTTTTAAGTCAAATGCAATACAATATACTACAATATGTTTTGGTTATTTTATCAGAAAAAATCGTTTAAATCAAGAGTGAATTGATCCAAAATAAACCAAAATGAACATTCAAATTGAACCCAGTTTTTAATTGTGAAATTTATTTGAAAAACGCGTTTTTCGAATTGTTTAAATTATAATTTGTTTTTTTGGTTTACAAAATTACGCGTCGGGATGTTCACAAGTAATATCACGTGATTTTGTTTTTTGTTTTTACCAGGGCCAATTCCATTAAATTCAATTCAATTGACTCCGTAAGTTTACTGCATTTTATCTAATTTATTTAATCATTTCTTTACTTGATACTTGATAAAGGGCAAGAAGTGGTTTTAAATACAGAGCAAAACCTTTGAAAGAACTAAGAAAAATAATTTAATTATTCGTTTTCTACCCAATTTTTTCACATTCTTTACTTTGAAGTAGATTTCCTGGGATATAATCATTGCAGTTTTCGAATTCATTTAGCGTATTGGTATCTGATTTTACACTTAATGCTTTATCTATTTTCATATTATTAATTTTATCACATTCCTTCTCAAATCCCTCTGTAAATAATGAAGATAGATCTATATTTTCTTCATTCCCAATCAGTTTAATTTCATTGAGAATATCATTAATTGAAAAAAAATTATCTGAAGAGCTAATAGAGACCTTGGGCTCTAAAAAATTTCTTTCATCACAATAAAAAGGAAAAAAATCGAGGCCAAAATAATCGTTAAACTCACTAAAAGATAAATCTGTTTTCTTACTGGATGAAGACATTGAATCATTTAAAGATTTTGATATGTCATTTATATATATTTCTTTATTTGAGTTATTGTTATGAGTTTCATTAGATGTTGAAATTTCTTCAATTTTTCCTTTTTTTGAATTTGTTAAAGACAGCAATAAAGATCTAGATTTTGAAATTTTTGAATTTTCTCTAGAATTGGAATTTTTAACAATAATCTCGTCAGATTTTAAAACAATTGGTGGAAATAATGAAGGGCAATTAAAATTTATTTTTGTTTTCTTAAAATTCATATTTTTATTCATTAAACTTAAGGAGAAAATCAATCTATAGTTACCTTTTTCGGAAGCACCTAAATCTGAAAAATTAAAATTTATTGAGTTCTTAGCTTCTTGATAGCTACCAAGCTGAATGGCAGTTCCATTTAAATTATTTGATCTTACTCCAGTTACATAATCAAAAAGTTCTGCTTTACATGAAATGTCGAATGTAAAATCATTAAAATCCGATAAACTTTTGATAGTAGAAACCTTTAAAATTATAATAGCTTTGGGCTGGAATCTTCTCCTATTTGAGGAGCCTTGTGGTCTTCCAGTTTTTGGGACTGACTCAAAATTTGCTTTATATTTATTCCCAAAATTGTCCATTTTTTTAGAAAAGCTTTCAGTGTAACTAAAATAATCAAACATATAGGAAATCAAAAAAAGAAAAAAGTTAAATAGACTCAAAAGAAATAAAAAGAATATAATTTTTCTTTCATTTAGATCATCAATTTATTCTCTACTACCGATTATTTCTTTCATTTAATTAACGTTTATTTTTAAAAAAAGATCCAGGAATTTGTATTTCTTTTGAATTTTTTTCATAAAGAAAAGGAAAAGAAAATCTAATTTTACCGCTAGTATGTTAGAGTTTATCAATATTTTTTAGGAATTTGTTAGAGTTTCGCGATTAGTTGCTCTCATTGAAATTTTGATAAAAAAAAAAAATAATTTTGAAAAAACGAAAAAATTTCACTTATATAAATACGCTACATTGAGTTCTATTTTTCTTAAATTTTCTTGAATTGATCTTAAAAAAAGAAAAAAAGAATCAAGACAAATAAATATAATTTTCAATAGTTAATATAATATTTTCTCTCGTTTAAGCACTCTGCTTGTCTGGAACAATTGTAAAGGTGTAGGCCTAATAGTATTCCATTCTACGGAAAGTGTCCAATGGCAATGGAAAATAATTTCTAACAAGATTTTATAAAGTGGACTTTAAAATTAAAGTTAAAGTTAATATTAAGGTTTAACCCTTATAACTTAACTTATGTTAACCAAAATTTTGAGAAAACATACTGATTGAAATCAATCATTGAATTTATTTATTTTGAAAATTCACTGTTATGGCCTAATTCAGATCAGAAGTTACTTTATTTTCTTATTTTTTAGAAGTTTTTGTTACATGTTTTTATAATTTAAAGCAGAAAACCTGAATTTTCTATGCAATTTTGAACAATTAAAAAGCTCATAGAAATATGTCTTTTTAATCATTTGAAATCGTCTATCTAAAATTTTTAGTACCATGAACTGAAAAAAAATAATATTGTTAATAATAAATGATATATGTTGTTTTACTGATTATGAGGTAATTTGTATTTTGAAATTCTATTTTGTGAATGTTTTTTTTTTCACATATAATACGTTCTTATCTTAGAGTATAGTTTTTGTTTCTTCACGAAGAATCATTTATAAAATACTATAGTTTCTAAGAATTAGATTCAATAATAACGATCATATTAAACTAACTACTACCAGTGATTGCAGTTTATATATATTGGGGAAGTAATATATAGGAAACACAAAAAAAAAAGTGATAGAATAGTAAAGTATTCGAATTGAGAAAAATTATTAAGAAAAATTATAAAAATAGCTTGTATTAAATATATATAAAATTAAATAATTTTGGTTTCCCTAATTTACCTTTCGACATCCTCCACCAAAAAGTTTTAAAAATAACAAAAAAAAAAGGTAATATAAAATAGAATATTAAAAAATAAGACAAAAAAAAATTAATTGCTGTAAAATAAAAAAAGTTAATAGTATAGATATAATATATACAGTATATATGAGCTTGAGATAAATCTCTCATTTAAGTAATTTATAAATATTTTCCTTTTTTTTCTCCTTTCCTTTGTTGTTGTTTTTCTTGTGATTACTGTTATCTCTATTATTACCAATATTGTCATTATTACCATTATTGCAGTTATCATCATAGTTGGATTTATTATAAGGAGCATTGGATACGGTGATTTTCCCAGTTTTAATGAAATTCAGATTATTATTATTAATACTCAATGATTTTAAATCAGGATTTAAATTATTATTATTTGATAATAGAAAAAATTTCAAATAATAAATTCCTGGTAGTCTTATACCTAAATGTGTGAAATCAAAAAGATAGGAATTATAAATGGAGGTATAAATTCCATAAATACATGGATTTCCAATCAACGATCTTCTTGTTAAATCAATATTAAGATGATAATCAAATAATTTAACTAAAACAAAATATTCATTATTATCTGAGATTTCATTAGTTTCTAATTCTATTATTGTTCTAGGTTTCAATCTTCTTTTAGATGAATTTCCTGAGGGTCTTCCAGAATCTGCAACTTCTTTGAATTCTAAATTATAATACAGTCCTTTATATATTTCTTTAGTCTTTTCATTACATATCTTATTTCTCTTTTTGTCAGATGAATTTCCACTGGTTTCACCACTAGTTTTATCACTGGTTTTATCACTGGTTTTATCTTTTACTTGGCTTTTATCTTTATTGTAATGATAGTTCAAGTTTTTTATAGGAGGCAAGTCGACAGAAGTATTATAAGAGGGCGTTGTAGATCCTGAATTGTCTTTGAAATTGCTCAGTTTATATTGAATAATTTTATCATACTTATTATCTCCTTGATATTCTTGTTGATCTAATTGATCTCCTTTATCTAGTTTGCGTTCATTACCCCTTTGATTTTCATTATCTGTGGATATTTTTTTCATAAAATGAAAACTATTTTTATTGTATTGATTTGGATTAATATACTTATTGTTCTTATTATGTTGAATATGATCTGATGTTAAATTTGAATTTATAATAGAATCAGATTCTATTTCTAATTTTAAATTTGGACTTGAATTAAAACTATTATTTGATCCAAAGGAAGAAAGCATGTTAAATTTGATGATTATTTGTATATTGCTTATCAAAGCACTTTATTAAAGCATATTGAGAAACCTCAAGACTTTATACTATAATAAAGCAGATCCGATATTATTGAAGTTTGTATCAGAAATTCAATGTTAAGTTATAAATATACACGAATTTTTTTATATTTTCAAATATTTCAACAAAATGATCTTTATTAGTTTTATAAAAGCAAAAGACGATTTAAAATGAATTAAAAAATCAAAAAGATTATAAATCAATTTCAAATAAGGATGAAGTGGCAATTAAAATGAAAAAAAAGCTTTCTCTAGATAATTCTTTTTCATTTAAACTTACAAATCCAATAAAATATAAAAAATAACAGAAAATGATAACCAAAATCCAAAAATAATTCATTTTTTAAGATACACTGAAATTCGGCAAGTTCAAGCTTCATCTGCAAGATGACAAAGCACAAAAAACAATGACCATTTCCGGCAAAGATGGCGCAGAACCGAACAATTCAAGTCAGAAGGCTGAAACGTAGAGCCACGTCACCAGCCTCTATTTCGGGGTTTGATGGCAAAAACAAGATTCAGGACATAAAATATATGGACGTAAATGTAAAATACCTGGGTCACACCGCCCTAAACTAGCCTGGTTCAGCTTCGTGACTGGCAGATAATTTTTAGTGTTACCAATTTTAGTCTCTGGTGAAGTTTCATAAAGGGATTCTAATATTCTTTAATCATATTTCCATTTTTTTAATTCCCTTTTCTTATTTCCAATATTCTATCTTTAAATACTGGTATAATGTTCAATTCAAAACATATTGTATGTTCGGCTACAGTTGTAATACTAAATAATTGTAATTCAGATTTCATCCATGTCCTTATCAACTTCAAGGAATACTTGTAAGTCAAAATCAACCTCAAATCCAAATGAAATTCAATGTCAAAATCAAAACGAATATAAATTGGTCACTCCAGATCATATAAATGAATCAAATTTGAATTCTAACTTCAAATACATTTCATATAAACATAGTAGTCATAACAATAATAGTCATATAAATAGGAGTTCAAATAATAAAAACTTCAATAATAATAAAAATAAAAATGAGAAAGCTAGTGATAAATATGAATCAGACTCAGATTCAGACTCAGATTCAAACTCAAATCTGAGCTCAACTTCCTCTTCCAATTCAAGTTTAAACTCTTTATCACAAAATTATCCTTTATCAGTCAATTCAGCAAAAAAGCAATATTTCTATGATTTAAAAATAATTCAATCTTCAACGAAAGGTAGGCAATCTGGTTCTTCTTCAAAAAGATTACTTAGTCCTTCAACAATTTTACAATTATTCACAAATGATATACCAAACGAATTACCAAATAGTTTACCAAATGATTTAATAACAAATTCAAAAAATGTGAATGATAATATAATTAATAAAAAAAATTTTAATTATATTTTAATTGCAACTATTGAAAATGATAATTCTCATAATTTAAAAGGTGATAAAATTATTATGGGTAATAATTTTATTGATAAATATAAATTTGTATTTGAATTTAATAATTTAGCTATTCAGAATTCTGGTGAATTTAAATTAAAATTCAATTTACTAAAAATCTCTTTAAACAGTTTTCAATCTTCTTTTATTAAATCAATTCATTCAAATACTATAAATATTTTAACTACACGTACTTATTATATTCATGATACTCAAATCACCGAAGATATTCAAAATACTCAAAATATTCAAGATATTCAGAGTATCAAAAAAAATCATCAAATTAAACATATCCAAGATAATATTCATAAAAAAACAAAATATAAAAATATAAAACCATTGAAATCTAATTTTAAAAACTTAAAAGCTTATTCTCTGACAAATTTCAAAAACAATAAATGCAAAATTACAAAAATTAAATCAAATAATTTATTATCTAGAAAACTTAATGGGAAATTCAATGAAAAAGAATACAAATCATCATTAAGTCAGGAATCTTCAAATTTATTAAACTCTATCTTTACTGAGCCTATACTAAAAAGTTTCTCCGAATATCTAACCTAACATAATCACTCCTTATATTATTATTATTACTTGAATTTTCAAATTCAGCTTTATTTTGTAAAATTTTTAACGTTAACTATTCCAATCTACCAATATTATACTATCTTTTTCTCTTTTTCTATTTGTTATATAGTTTTTTTTCATTATTAAGACATTTCATTTTTTATTTTCATTATCATTATCATCATTGAAAAACATTTATTTATTATATTTTACTACATATTAATTGTATGAAGTAATCCAATACCCAAATAGATAATCAAATTTCAATATAAATCAATTTTCAAAATTTTTTTCTCTTTTCTTCTCGTTACTTTTATGTTCCACTCAACTTTTTAAATTAATCTTCCTTTAAATAATGTTTTGCCCAATTTGGTAAAACAAAAGAAGCTTCATGAAAATCACTATTATAAAATCTGAATAACTTATCTTCATCCATTTTGCTTAATTTTCTCAATGGTTTTTTTAAATTTAAATTTTTATCTTTTGAACATATTAATAAACCAATTTGACCACTTGTATAAGTTGGAGTTGAACAATAGCAATATTCAACATTTGGAAAAACTTTATGAGCAATTTTTTTAAGATTTTTAATAAATTTAAAATTTAACCAATTATTTTCGCTTGCCATTGAAATTACAATACCATTATCATTTAAAGCATTATATAATAATGTAAAATAATTTTGTTGAAAAAAAGCTTCTGCTGGACCTTCAGGATCTGAAGAATCGGTTATAATTACATCAAATTTATCATTTTGTTTTAAATTTGAAGATTCTTTTAAATATTTAAAACCATCATCTAAAATCACTTGAACTTTTTCATTATTAAAACCTTTAGCCATATTTGGTAAATATTTTTTACTTAATTTAATAACTAATTCATCAATTTCAACTAAAATTGCCTTTTCAACCAGAGAATGTTTAACAATTTCTCTTAATACACCACCATCACCACCACCAATTACTAAAACATTTTTTGGATTCGGATGAGAAAATAAAGGAATATGAGAAATTAATTCTTGATAAGAAAATTCATCTCTTTCAGTAACATTAATAATACCATCTAAAACTAAAACATTACCATAATTAGTACTTTCAAATACTAAAACATCTTGAAATTCAGTTATTTCATGATATAAGATTTTTTTAACTTTCAATTTAAATGCTTGACCAGGAAATGAAGATTCAGATTTCTCAATAAACCAACCATCTTGAATTGAAGGATGACTCAATATTTCACTAACCATTTTTGAAGATCATACACAATATAATTATTAGTCTATTTTTTTATAAAAAATATACCTTTGTGAAACTGAATTTTTAGAAATAAATAAAAAAACAAAAACAAAAAAACAAAATCTTTTTGAGATTAAATACTGTAACAGATACAGTACTATTGATTTTTCATTTTCATATTTGAATTTTATTTTTTTTCTATTCATCCACAAATTGATGAACTTTAATTTGAAAATGAAAAAATGAAAAATTTCATCCGAATCTGCAAAAAAACAGCAGGAGATGGCAAGACACGGCCCAAAGCTGTTTTACCCAGCGGAGAGCCGCACAAACAAGTTGGTAAGGTTTGACTAAGCATGTTTGTGCATAATTGAACATATTTTTGGTTGGAAATAAATAATGTCACGTTGATTTCTCGGAATGCATTTGAATTGGGCAATTTACTTCTTGGTTAATTTATTCTCATAAAAAAATGTATTTATAAGTTTAATAACAGGTTCTATTGATTTCATTATAAAACTCTTTTCTCATTTTTTGGATAAGAGTAATGATAATGAAATCTATTATGAAATTAATTGTATTTAGTCCTTTCTAAAAAAGTTGGCATAAATGGTATAAAAAAACGTTCTTAGATTTATATATCAGTTATTAAAGGAATCCGGAAAAGAAAAATTAGAAAAAAACAAAAAAATGTTGTGACTAAAATTGAGAAATTATATATGTAAATTTGGGTATATGTATTTGAAGTAAATATGGGCTATTTTATAAGACTAAAGAACGTGGATTCAGCTTCCTGTTCTAGTTCTTGTTCTTGTTTTTTTTTTCATTTAAATTGATAAATTTATTAGGTGCTTTCTCCATAAAATTTTCCATTTTAAGGTGTGGATCAATAGAAATATCATTTAAGTCTGATACTACTTCATATTGCAAATTTGGAGAACATGTAATAAAAGTTTTATCTTGATTTACTAATTGTTCAACATTATATGGATCCTCATTGGAAGTTTCTTTTAAAACAGATTCTAGATCATAAAACTGAAGGTTTGAATTAAATTCAGACATGAAGTTATTTATTTTAAAATCAAAGGTATTATCGGGTGTTAATTGAGAAGATAAAGAACCTTCAGAAATTATTATATTTTCAAAAGAATCAATTTTGGGCTTCGATACTTTATAAGATGATTGATTATTAGAATCTGATTCTGACGATGATATTTTCCTTTTCTTTGTGTTTTTAACAGATTTATTAACAGAATTATTAACAGCAATTTTTCCTGAATTTAAGACTAATAATGGAACCAAAGTGGTATATTTGAAATTAATTTCGCTTTCTTTGAAATTTTGATTTTTTTCAACTAATACTGATGAAAAAACTAATCTATAAACACCGGTTTTTGAAGCTCCTAAATCGGAAAAATCAAAAAGAAATTCATTTTCAGATTCAATATATTGACCAATTCTAATAGCTGAACCATTCAAATTTTTTGATCTACATCCCGTCTCATGATCAAATAATTCAGCTCTAAAAAGAATATCAAATGGAAATTTGATTGAATCAGATAAGTTTTTAATACAAGAAACATTTAGACTAATGATCGTTTTTGGTGTAAGTCTTCTTTTATTAGAAGAGCCCTGAGGTCTTCCTTCAGCAGCAACTGTCAAAAATTTGGCTTTATAACTGTTACCAATTTTATCCTTACTCTGCATAACTAAATCATTCACTAAATTTAAGGATTTATTGAGAATTAAATTGAATTTCAAAAATTAGAAGCCGATTTAGATAATATCAGAACATGCCTAAACTAAATAAAAAAATAAATTGCAAAAACTTTTAAAGGATTATCTTCTTGAAGATTATCTTATCTTTATATCTAATTGCAGATAACTTTTAAACACTACGTTAGTCATTTAATATTTTTTGAGTGTTGAGTTAAATACCCTTTTTTGAGTATAGATCTGTCCAGAAATAAGGAACCAGGTGAATTCATTTCTAGTTTGCAGAGTACTAGGATCTAATACTTAGAGTTGGCTGTGTTGGAATGGCCACGATCAATTAATAACAATAACAATAACAATAGACTCGTATTGCACTCTGTTTTAAATCGTATCAAACCTAAGGTATCCTGTTAGCAAAGGGGAAAGGTACAATAAGCTTATCCTTATGAGACAGTCTGCATATTTATACCGAAAGTTCCAACCTTACTGGCATTCATGCTGCAAAGGGCAGAGGACAATGCAAAACCTTAAAATGGCTTGTCACGTTTAATAACCGACTCGGTGAGTGCGGTACCGGTCTGTCTGTCCAGCTTCTTCAAATTCAAGCTATTTTTGCAATGGTTTTGTTTTTAGAAGATGTGTTTATACAAACTGTGTGTATTTGAAAAATATGACAAGACAAAAAATAAACTAAAATTTGGGTAATAAAAGAAGAAAAGTTTAGAGAATATGTGTAAAGAGGAAAGAATCAAAAGCAACTACAAATATATATATACTTGAAGAGCTTAGCTTTTAAAAGTTTGCTTATCAATAAGTGGTATTATACTGTGTGCTTAGAAAACAGTAAATGCAGTTTTTATTTCATAAACCATCTGGAGCAATTGACTTTTTTTTTATATTTCATTTTCTATTATTGTCAGAATAATTGTCATTATTGAAAAAACTGTTAAATTCATCTAGTTTAAGATTTAATTTCTCGTTTTGACCCAAAATAAAAGTTTCTGATAACAGTGAATTTTCATTACATCCAGAAGTATTGTTATTATCTAAATCTATATTTTCAAATCCTGAAATATCAAAATAACAACTTTGTAGATTGGATTCGATAGTTTTTGGATAACATAATTGATTCTCAATTTGAACTAACGATTCTTGAGATTGTTCTTGAGTCTCTAAATTATTAATTAATCATTCTGAATGGTCAAACAAATTATTCGTTAAAGGTAAAACTATGAATGCTTTTAATTCTTGAGAATCATATGAAATTTGATTTATATCAGATAAAATTTTATTTTCTTCAAATTTTTTCCAATTTGACTTCATTTTAATACCTCCAGAAATCAAATGATTTGAAAAATCATCAGTAAACTTTGGAATTTGTTTAATTGAAAATAACATATTATATTCACCACGTTTTCCAATAGCTAAAGAATTGAAAATAAACCTTATACAAGATTTTTCTGAACAATATTTACCTTTTACCATATCATTTCCTTTCAATTCATCACTTCTTTCAAGGATTCCACCTCGGTAACAAGCTAATTCTGCATGCATAAAGAAATAAAAATCTGAATTATTAAAATCTTCTTCACTTCGTATATATTTATTTTTTGCAATAATTGAAAATGGTGTGGGTTTTAACCTTCTTACTTCTTTATTAATGCTAACCTTTTCATATTTTGGTACACTTTCAAAACTTAACTGGAATAACCCAAATTTGAGTTCAGAAATATTTTGCATTAAAAAAAGAATAAGCAAAAAGAATTGTTTATGTTTATTCAAAAAAGATATAAATTAAATAGATTTTTTTTTTATTGACTTAGAGGCTTTTATATATTTTTTTTTTCAATCTACAGTTTATCAAACTATTAAAATTGAATAACAAGAAAACAAAAATAAACAAATTGTTTTCTTAAGTGAAAGATTCTTTTGATTTTATAATTATTTTAAAACCCAAATCCATGTTTTTGGGCATTTTTTATTATTACATTTTTCTCTTTATGAGACTATCAGTAATTTAATTAGGACCCTTTCTTATTTCTAATAAATCACAATTAATCAGAGTCAGAGTTTTTTCCAAATAAAATTCACTCTTTTCTCAATTATTTACGAAGTATAATATTGACTAAAAATTTAAAGAATTGTTCAATGATAAAGAAGAATGATAATTTGAAGATTTTAAATCCAAATAAAAAATCAAGAAATATAAGAAATTCATCAAAAAGCAAAACTTCCATACAAAATGGAGTAATAATTTAATTGAATTGAAAAAAAAATAATTGAAATAAATAAAATGAATTATGATATACTGTATATAAAATGAAATAATTTTTGTCACCTAGACTTACCTTTCAACTTCCACCACCAATAAGAAAAAAAAAAAATTTAAAAAAAAGAAAGATCAGAAAACAAAAACTGAATATTGAAAAACATATCAAAAATACATTAATTGTTGTAAACTGAAAAAAAATTAGTTGTATAGGTATAATATATATATATGAGTTTGAAAAAAATTAATGATTTGAGTAATTTATAAATATTATTCTTTTTCTTTTCTTTTTTTTTATTATTGTCATTATTGTCATTATTGTCATTATTGTCATTATTGTCATTATTGCAGTTATCATCATAGTTGGTTTTATTATAAGGAGCACTGGATACGGTGATTTTTCCAGTTTTAATGAAATTCAGATTATTATTATTATTAATACTTAATGATTTTAAATCAGGATTTAAATTATTATTATTGAATAATAGAAAGAATTTCAAATAATAAATTCCTGGTAGTCTTATACCTAAATGAGTGAAATCAAAAAGATAGGAATTATAAATGGATGTATAAATTCCATAAATACATGGATTTCCAATCAACGATCTTCTTGTTAAATCAATATTAAGATGATAATCAAATAATTTAACTAAAACAAAATATTCATTATTATCTGAGATTTCATTAGTTTCTAATTCTATTATTGTTCTAGGTTTCAATCTTTTTTTAGATGAATTTCCTGAGGGTCTTCCAGAATCTGCAACTTCTTTAAATTCCAAAATATAATACAGTTCATTACATCTCTTATTTCTCTTTTTGTTTGATAAATTTCCACTGATTTTATCACTTGTTTTATCTTTTACTTGGTTTTTATCTTTATTGTAATGATAATTCAAGTTTTTTATAGGAGGCAAGTCGATAGAAGTATTATAAGAGGGTGTAGATGATCCTGAATTGTCTTTGAAATTGCTCAGTTTATATTGAATAATTTTATCATACTTATTATCTCCTTGATATTCTTGTTGATCTAATTGATCTCCTTTATCTAGTTTGCGTTCATTACCCCTTTGATTTTCATTATCTGAAAATATTCCTTTCTGAGAATAGAAACTATTTTTATTATGTTTATTAAACTGAGAGTGATAGGAGGGTAAATTTGAATTTGAATTTGAACTTGAACTTAAACTAAAGCTATTGTTGGAATTTAAAGATGAAAACATGTTAAATTTTCTTACTTTATTTGTATGTTTCTTATCAAAAGATTTTTCACTAATAGTTGTTTCATGAAAGTGTTTTTATTGATGAACATTTCTTGTGATTATATAGGAATATGAAGAAAATGCAATGAATAAACAAGAATGGAAATTCAGTTGGTTAAAAAAAAAGAGAAAATTTAAAAAAGAGTAAGATAAAAATGGTATAGATTATTTTTAACTTACATCATCTAAGAGAAAAAACTATAGATAATAATCAAAATAAAAAATTATGGTTCCTTCAATTTGGCTGAGTATTACAGATTAGAACAAAAAAAAAATGATTTGCGGTAAAGAAAAACATTTTTTCATAAGTAATTTATCAGGAAATTGTTTACAAAAAAGAATTTATTCCAATTTCAAATCTTCATGATCTGAATTATTATTGTGATTCTTCTGGGGATTGAATTTTTGGTTCAGCATTACGTTGGATTTCAAATAATGAACTTTCGTTATTACTTTCGTTATTTTTTGAGTCTTGAGCATTGATTCTGTTGGAGGATGATTCTGTTGTTGAATTTCCTACTAACTTCTTACATATTTTTTATCAATTACTTTAATTTTTTTCATATTCTCATTACCTTTATTACTCTTATTTTTACTCTTTAAATCAGTATTGCTAATAATAATTTCACCAGATTTTAGAGTTATTTTCGAAGGTAATTTAAAAAAACTAACATTTATTTCATCTTCTTTAAAATTTAAATTCTTTTCCATTAATTTTAAAGTAAATATTAATTTATAATTACCTTTATAAGAAACACCTAAATCTGAAAAATCAAAACAAATTAAATTTTTTTTTTTTAAATATTCACCACATTTAACTTTTAAACCATTTAAATTATTTGATCTTTTTCCAGTTTCAAATTCAAAAAGTTCTGAAAAAACTAAGAAATTCAAATGGATAATCATTAAAATCTGATATTGAATTAATATTTAAAACTTTTAAATATATTATTGTTTTTGGTTTAAGTCTTCTTTTATTTGAATTACCTTTAGGTCTACCAGATTTTGAAATTGATTCAAAATAGAATTTAGATAATTCATTGATTAGATTATAATTATCTTTGGTTTGACAATATGAAATTTTCATTCTAAGAGGTTATTTTATTTAAAAGTATATAAATACTTAATTATTTATGAATTAAAACAGAAAATTTGAAAATTTATTGTTATTTTATATTTTTATTTATTTCGAATATTAATTTATTCTTTTTTTTTTTTTGTGATTAAATAATCTGTTAATAGTTTTTAAATAAGTAAAAATATTTTAATCATCAACACAATGGGTTTTGTAAATAAAACCTCTTCATAAGGTCTCTAACTTACATTATGTATGCTATCTAACTTCAACTTTAACGTTTGGGTTTGTTTTAAACTTTACTTCCGATTTTGTTTCAATTTCAACTTTAACAATGCTATTTTTGCTTCAAAATATAAAAATACTTTACTTTCATTTGAAAAATTGACTTCTTTGGGCTCCTTAGTGGTGAACTTATTACACAATTTACCTTTTTCACAGTTATTAAGTAGTTTAAAAGATCCTTTTTTTTGCAAATAAAATTTTTAGATCTACAAAGTTTCAAACTTTGTTAAAGTTATAGGTCAGTTAATCTCAAATCAATTTACACTACCCAAACAAAATATTATCCTAAAATAGCCTCTGCTGTAATCATAAAAAAAATAGCCAGCAGTTTATTTTTGAATGACAACATTTTTTCATAAAAATTGAGTATCAAACTAGAAAAAATTAAACCTTTTACTTTTTATGCTTCTAAAGTTGAAAATTAAAAACTTATACAGTATATAAGCAATTGATTAACATAATTTTCAATGAAAATGGATTGAGGAAGATTTTCCAGAATACTCTGACTCAAAATACAGTACAAAAGAAACCTTCCATACCGGGAAATGAAAATGGTGTGGCCTATTCTGGAATACTTTAGCTGTTGGAATGACAGAACTTACCAGAAAAATCAGAAATTGGCAAGTAAAGTAAAATTGTTTTGTTGTTTTAATATTTAAATTCATAGAACTTTTCCAATTTATTCAAAATTCAATAGATTTGGTTCACAATATTTGGCAAATATGTAAAGCTTTTTATATCTTTCAATCATATGCTTTCCTTTAAACATCCTTTTTGAAGGTGTAGTACATTATTCGTATAAGATTAGGTTATTATGACTTCTTACTGTGTTAAGTTGAGGACTACAGAGTTGGGCCTAGAAAAAAGAAGAGCTTCTGATTGATCAAACTGTTTGATTTAGATTGTAATCATACAATTGATTTATAAAGTTGAAGTCATTGGCTGTCGTTTATTTACTTTTAAATCATGTCACTTTGTTATCTCTAAAATCTTTTAGCTTTATTTTTCCCTCTTGTTTGATTTTAATCTCCTTTTTATTTCGAAGTTATTGAAAGAATCTGAAAATCAAACAAGGGAAAGTTATGTGTTTTGAGATTTAAGAACAAAAAAAAAAAATATTTATTATAAAGTAATAATTATTCTTACATTTTTTATAATTCGAATAAAGAAATTTTAAAGATTTCAGTAATTATATATAATTTTAATAAATAACTATGAGTAATAAAGAATCAGCTAAAGGATATAAGATTGATAAGATTGGTCTGCAAAATCTAGTATCTTCAGGCTCAGGTATCTATCCATATCCAGTACCACAATTTACAGATTTGAAATTAAAAAGAAAATGGATGTTACAACATATGGCTTGCGCATTTAGAATGTTAGCTAAAAATAATTATGTTGAAGGAATTGCAGGACATATTTCAATAAGAGATCCAATTAATCCAGAAACTTTTTGGATTAATCCATTATCAAAACATTTTTCATTAATTAAAGCATCAGATATGGTAAATGTTAATGAAAATGGTGAAATTTTAAGTGATTTAAAAGTTGCAATAAATTCTGCTGGTTTTTCAATACATTCTGCTATACATAAAAAATTTCCTGAAATTAATGCTGCTGTTCATTCACATTCAATTAATGGTAAAGCATGGTCATGTTTTGGTAAAAAATTAGATATGATTAATCAAGATTCATGTWTTTTTTATAATTCTCATTCAGTTTATRAAAAMTTTGGTGGTGTTGCAATTGATAAAAGTGAAGGTATTGATATTGCAAATTCAATGAATAAAAATGATAAAGCAGTAATTTTACAAAATCATGGAATTTTAACAGTTGGTAAAACAGTTGATGAAGCTGCATATTTATTTGGTTTAATGGAAAGATCTTGTGAAATACAATTGAAAGTTGAAGCTGCTTCAAATTTAAATAGTTTACCAAAAATTTTAATTAATGATAATGATGCTTATTATACCAGTTTAATAATGAATGATTCTGATACTGTTTATGGAATGTTTCAAAATGAATATGATTATCAATTATCTTTGAATAATGATTTTCTAAATTGATAAAATTAGTTATTTATTTATTTATTTATTCAGTTAGTTATATATATATATATTCCTAAAAGTAAAAGACTTTAAATTTAGCCAAAGAATGATTAAGTCAACATTAAAAGAAATTACCATAGTTTTTAGTAAGTGCTAAAGTTTATGGTTTTCCATGAAATTGCATCCATTATGCACCTTCTTGCAGGAATAAGTTAATGTTAATTAAGCTTAAATTTGATAAGCAATTTAAAATAATTTTTATTTATATTAATTGATTGTTATTGTTTAATTATTGAATATAGATTATAGTTTTTATAGTAAGAATCAAAACAAATAAGAAAAAAAAGGTAATTAAAATATTTTAAATTTTTACTAGAATTTAATTATATGGGCTCAAACTCAAAATAAATTTATAAATTTGAATCATTTTGATTCGATTGCAGATTTATATTTCAATCACCTTGAGAAAGGAAAGATTCATTAAAAATTTTATCAATGGTATTTAGTGATTTAGTTTCAAAAAAAAATTCCGAAAACGAATCATCATAATCTGAATAATTTTCTTGAGTATTATTATAATCATTAATATTATTGTTATCATTAATATTATTATTATCATTATCATTAGTAGTAAGACAATCATTTTTATTATTAATACTCTCTTCACAAGTAATAGGAATAGGATTTTTTAAAGTTGATAGATTTAAGCTTTCAGAATTGAGATCATTTAATGATGTTATGCTTTGATAAGTTGCTAAAATACTTTCATTAATATTTTTTTTTTTTGATTTGAAATTATGTTTAATAATAATATTTTTAAGTATTAAATTATTATTTGATTTTAAATTACAAGGTGCAAATTTTTTAATTTCTGAGGTTTGAAGATTTTGAATTTTTTTATTTAAAATTAAAAGAAAAAGTATACTATAAGTACCTTTTAAAGTTATTGCTAAATTTTTATAGTCAAAAAAAATTAAATTCTCAATTTCATTATATTTACCAATTATAATAAGATCACCAGTTAAATTATTTGAAGAATCACCAGATAAAGAATCAAATAAAGAAGCTTGCATTATATACTCAAATTTAGAATTATTAAAATCTAATAAAGAATTAATTTTAGAAACTTTTAAACAAATTACTGTTTCTGGTTTTAATCTTCTTCTATTTGAACTACCATATGGTCTACCAGAAGTTGCAAAAGATTTAAAACTTAGATCATAACTAGTACCAAGTTCATCAGATGCCAGACATCTTTTAAAACACATTTTAAATGAATATTTGTATTATTATACAGTATAACTTTAAATTAAAATTGTTTTTTAAAGATAAAAGTATAATTACATTTTTAAAAAAAAACATTCAAATTGATTAAATTTAAATGATTTAAGAATTTATATTTTTTCATAAATCTGGTTAAAATTCAATATATAATACTCCAAATTCCTGGAGAAAGATTTAAAAAAAAATTAAATGTTAAGTAAAAACTATTCAACTGTATTTATGGATGAAATCTTATAGCCTCCGTTTACGGGGCTTACAAACAGCTTTAAGTTCAAAATAAATTATTTTTAATTCTTTCACAAAAGAGTCAAAAAAAAAAATATAAATAAAAATAACAATGAAAAGAAAAAAGAAAAAAGAAAAAAGAAAAAAGAAAATAGAAAACAGGAAAAAAAGGAGAAAGAAGTAGAAGTAGAAGAAGAGGTAATAGTAGAACATAAATATTAATATTACATAAAAACTCAATCTATTTTTGAAGGAACTGCATAACTTTATATAAATTTAGATTTGGAATTTTTTTTTGATTGTGTTCTGAATCTAAATTCTACTTTAGATTAGAACAAGACTGTTGATTGGTTACCTTTATTACGGGTTTATCATAACCACTTTTGAAATCAAAACTGGAGAAAAATTCAAATACTTCTAAAGCAGAGTCACAGAGCAATTTATTTAGTAACAGAAGCAGCAGAAGCAGCAGAAGCAGAAGTTGGGGGAGTTGCTGAAGCTGGGGGAGAAAGCGCACAGAGACCACTTCTGCGGCTCTCCTCCGGGGTATATAAAGGGTCTTCTTTCCTCTTCTCTTTCTCTTCTCTTCTCTTTCTTTTCTCTTTCTTTTTATTTCTTTTATTCATCAGGATAAAAGAAATAAGAAGAAGAAGACTATAAATTAACATAAATCAGTAAAACTTGATATAAAAAATGTATTATACACTTTTAATTTAATTATAAATTATCAATTAGCGCCCATAATTGAATGAATAAATACTTACAATTTATTTATTATTTTATTATTTTATTATTTTATTATTTTATGATTTTATTAAAGAAAAATGAGTGAATTAAATTCAAAATTTTTAAGATCTAAAACATTTGAAAAAGAAAAAGAGAGAAAAAAAGAAAAAAAGAATATTGAAATTAAATTAGAATATTCAAATAATGAAATTAAATTAAATAAATTAAATAATATTAAAGGAGTTGAAGAAAATAAAGAAGTTAAAGAAAATAAAGAAATTGAGAAAAAAAGTAATAAATTAATATTATTAAATGAAAAATCAAAAGAAAATTTGAAAAAAAATGAAAAAATTAATTCTGAATTTAATAAATTTAATCAATTTTTTATTCAAATGCCAAAATCAGTATCAGCGGTTAATTCAATTTCAAAAAATATTTTAAATACAAAATCTTTAGATATTATTAATAAAAATAAAAATAAAAATAAAAATAAAAAAAGATTAATAAGTTTAAATGATTCAATTAATTTAAATAATATTGAAAATATCAATTATAATAATAATAATAACAATGATAATGGTAATAAAAGAATTAAATTATCAAATGAATTAAGCGCTATCAATGATAATAACAATGACAATGATAATGACAATTATAATGATGATAAAATTGAAAGATTGGATAATAATTCAAGTATTGATTCAACTTTATCTTCTAATTTATCAAATTCAAATTTCAATAAAGATTTTAATAAAGATAATAATAAAGATAATAATAAGGATATTAAAAATAATAAACATAAAAAAATTATAGAAAATTCAAAATTATTTGAAACTTTACCTAATAATTTAGCAGATTCATTACCAAATGAAAATATTTTAGATTATTTTAATAATAATAATAATAATAATAATAATAATAGTAATGATAAAGAAATAATTGATAAAGAAATTATAAAAATTACTTCAATGAATTTCACTAATTGGTCAAATTATGGTATAAATTTAATTGAAAAACAATTTAAATTAATTCAAGAAACAATTTTAAATCGTAAAAAATTAAATTTAAGATTTAATTTTATTAATTCAATTATTGATAATCATATTAATTTACTTAATTCTTATGAAAATATAATTAAAAAAAAATCAGAAAAAGTAAGTTTATTAGCTGATGAAATTGTAAATGAAATTAAATAAAAAAAAAAATCTCATTTATCTCTAGCTTTTTTTAATAACTTCTAATACAACATTTAATTTTATTCTTCTTTTCCCTTGTAGATTATCGATAAAATTAAATTTTCAAATTTATATTTTTACATGTATTTTTTGACATTTGTTGATTTGTTAATTTTTTACAATAACAGACAACCGGACACGGAATAATACACGGAATCTACAATTAAGTAAAAAAGCAGATCCTGAGTATGGAACGGACATGGATGCATACTGAGGCACAATCATGCTATCAAGCATAAACATACATTGGATCCATAAACATGGCTTTACACGTGACCAGTGAAAATTAAAAAAAAATGAATTCCTAAAAACAAAACCGCCGTTTTCCGTGTGAATCCGTGTTCAGCTGCTGGCCAATGAACGGGCGCCATTTGCCTGCGCTCCACTGAAGAAGCGTTTCTTTCTTTTACTGGCAGAGATCACCAAAATTCACTCTCCAATAATTATCAAAGGAATATGTGAAGAATGTGAAGAATATAAAGATATAAAGATATAAAGATATAAAGATATAAAGATATAAAGAAGACTTTCAGTAAAGTAATACTGTGTAGTAAAGATAGTTATAGAAGAGATCAGAAAAGAGAAGTAAAACTCTATCTTCATTATTTAATATCTATTTCAATTTCAATATTATTCAAAATGAGTTTACGTTTATTATCAATGAGATCAGTTAATTCAATTAACTCAATCTCAAAAATTGGTTTAAAATCTTCAATTAATTTAATTCAATCAAGAAATTATTCTAATGAAAATCCAAAGGAAAAAGCTTCTTCAATTATTCAAGCTTTACCAGGTAATAATTTCATTTCAAAAACTGGAATTTTAGCAACAACAATTGCAGGTTCAATTTATGCAATTTCTTCTGAATTATATATTGTTAATGAAGAAACAATTTTACTTGGTACTTTTACTGCTTTTACTTTATTAATTGCAAAATTAGTTGCTCCAATGTATACTGATTTTGCAAATTCAAGAATTTCTGAAATTTCAAAAATTTTAAATAATTCAAAATTAAATCATATTAATTCTGTAAATTCAAGAATTGATCAAGTTTCAAATTTAAAAAATATTAATTCATTAACAAAAGATTTATTTAAAATTTCAAAAGAAACTGTTAATTTAGAATCAAATGTTTTTGAACTTAAACAAAAAATTAATTTAATTAATGAAGCAAAATCTGTTTTAGATTCTTGGGTAAGATATGAATCTTCTGTAAGACAATTACAACAAAAACAATTATCAAAATCTGTTATTAATAATGTTCAATCTCAATTATCAAATCCAAAATTTCAAGATAAAATCTTAGATCAATCTGTTAAGGAAATTGAAACTCTTTTCTCAAAAGCTTAAATAAATAAAATACTTTTTTCAATTTAATTTAATTTAATTTAATTTAATTTAATTTATATATAGTATATAAATACATTATACAGTATCTTTTTCATATATATATATATAAATTAATTATTCAATTTACTTTTGAAATAAATATCTAGTTCTATATTCAATATCCATTCCATCACATATACAAATTATATCTAATTCATTTCCATAAATTTCTTCTGGAATTTTAAAATTTCCAATAATCTTATTTTTTTCTTCATTTTTAAAATATTTTGGTGAACATCTTTTAATAAAATAAAGTTCATTAATTTCAATATCACAAATTATAAAAAACCAAGATTCTCTTTGAAATTTTGGAAATTTTGAACAATATAATTCAAATTTATTTAAATTTAATTTATTTTTATGTATAATTTCAATTTCAATTGAATTTTTATTATTTTGTTTAATTTTTATAATATCTTCATTATTAATTTCATTATTAATTTCATTATTAATTTTATTAAATGATTTTCCAATTGGTAATCTTTTAAAAATTTTATTAAATTCTTTTCTTTTTATTTCATCTTCAATAAAAATTTCATTTAAATTTAAAAAATTATCAACTTCTTTTAAATTTAAATTACAAAATTCTTTAAAATTAATTTGAATTTTCATTTCATTTTTTTTCTTTAATTTTAAACCTGGTAAACTTGTTATACTATCATCATCATACCAATATCCTTGTTTAATACATTGCATTAAACAAATAAATTTTAAAACTGAATTTAAATATCCTAATTCTGATGATATATCAATATATGCTTGTAAAATTCTTAATGATTGATCTAAAACTGTAACTGTATCTTGAGAATAATCTGCAATTGGTAATTCCATTCTTGTGAAATATGCTTGTAATAATAAAAATGTTTTTAAATGTGGATCCCAAATTGGTACATCTTTAATATTATCTGATTTATATCTTAAAATTTCTGACATTTCCATATTAATTAATTCTTCTCCATGTCTTGTTGGTAATTCATCATATTCACTTGCTTCACTTAATAATATTAAACATTCTTTAAATGATAAATTATTATTAATTTTATTCATTACATTTCTTATAGTTTTATGTGACATATAATAATATGATGAAATATCTAAAAATGGTGTACTTTTAATAATTTGTTTATTTTTATCTCCTTTAATAAGTATACATTTACTTTCTTTTAAATTTTCAATTGTTTTATCAATTAATTCACCTAAATATGAACTAATTCCTGCAACTGAAGTTTCTTCAATTCCATAATATGTTGGATTATGATGTGCTCTTCTATATAAAAATGTCCATGATAAAAATTCCATTGCATCTTCTCTTGTTTTTATTGTACCTGAAGAAATTTCTGCTCCAATATGATTATCTAAAACTTTATGTAATGAAGATTCAACTGGAAATCCAATATTTATAAAATGTTTATAAAATGTTTTTTTACTTTCTTTTGTATATATTATTGCAATACCTTTTGTATCATAAGCTGGACGTCCAGCTCTACCCATCATTTGTAAAATATCTGTTAAATCCATATCTCTATAAGCTTCAATTTTTGCATCAAAAAATTGTGTACCTTTAATAATAACTAAATGTGCTGGTAAATTAACACCCCAAGCTAAAGTTGAAGTTGCAATTAAAATTTGAATTTTATTATTTTGAAATAATTCATGACTTATTTTTCTATCACTTTCAACTAATCCTGCATGATGTAATCCAATACCAAATTGTAAAGAAATTTTTAATGTTTCATCTTTAACTCTTTCAATAATTGTTTCAATTTCTTCTTCTGAAGTTTTTAAAAATCTTCTTGGATTTGTTTCCATTCCACATAAATGAATTAAATCTAAAGCTGTTAATCTTGTTTGACGACGTGATGCAACAAATATAAGTACTGGTTTTTCTGGTGAATGTTGTTTAATAGCCATATAAGCAGGTTTATTCATTTTTTTCATTAATGGACAAAATGCTAAATTATCTGGAAATCCATCAATATACATTTGAAGTGGTACAGGTCTAACAGACTGTGGAAAATTAAATAAACCATTTTGAATTCCTAACCAACTTGCCATATCCATTGCATTCGCAACAGCTGTTGACATACCCAATAATCTCACTGGTTTTTTAGTTTGAGAACTTATATAATTCATTCTACTAACAATCATTTCTAAAATTGGTCCTCTATCACTTGCTAATAAATGAATTTCATCCATAATAACTAAAGAAATATTTTGAACAAAAGATCTTGTTTGCCAATTACGTGATATACCATCAAATTTTTCTGGAGTTGTAACAATAATTTTAGCTTCTTTAACTTCTCCAATATCTGGAGTAGAATCACCTGTTAATTCAACTAGTTTAAACCCAGTTTTTGGAGTAATTCTTTTTCTCCAGTCATCAACTCTTTCTCTAACTAAAGCTTTCATTGGAGCAATATAAACGATTTTGGAATCTGGATATTCATTAAAAGCATGCCAAATTGCTAATTCTGCAGCAACTGTTTTACCTGAACCTGTTGGTGATCCAATAAAAACACTTGAATTTGAATGATAAAGTGTATGAAATACCATTGTTTGCATTGGATTAAAAAAAAGAAATTTTGAATTATAAATTGATTCATATTTTGAATTTTGTAAAGCCATTACAGGTAATGGCTGTAATTTCAATAATTTTGTTATTAATGTTTCATTATGTGGTTTAATTAAATGTTTAAAAGAAATTGTATGTAAAGATTCAGATCCAATCCATGAATCTGAAATGGCTCTAACAACAATTTGTGTGGGTATTGGATCTTTTAATGGTATCATAAAATCTAATTCTTGAACATTTTTGAAATTTCTTTTATTAATTAAAACTTTTTGATAATATAAAACATTTGAAATATTATCACTTTCTTCACAAGTTAAATGAAAACATTCTAATTTTGAATGAATTTTATCATCCCAGATAAAATCTGCTTCAATAATTAAATGAACTCTCATTACAGTATCAGTTATTGGAAAAATTTCTCCATCAATTAATAATATTGGAAATCTATTAACATAATTAAATAATTTTTTACCAATATGATTATTATGTACTAATTCACCAAGTTCCATAGGTTCCATATCTCTTAAAGTATCAATAGAAGCATTAATATTTCTTAATTTATTTAAAATATTTATTGGTAAATCAAATTGTGCCATTGGATGATCCCAATACCAAATTCTTTTATCAACACTTTTACAAATTGATAACATAACTCTTGAAAAAATTCCCCATAATCTATTTATACCAATTAAAAATAAAGCTCTACAAATTCTTGCAGAATTTTGAGCAACATAATTTGAATCAGATATAAGAGCAGAATCTTGAATTGAAGCCTTTGAAATAAATGCTTGTAATAAAATATTAGTTTTTGATTGACTTGAATCTGGGGTATTAGCAATTTGACAATGAACAGCATTTTCCATTAATTTAGTAAGTTCATCAGCTTCTTCTTCTCTAAATTTAACATTATCAAATTCACTACTCATACTTATCATTGATAAAACATCAGCTTCAGTTGCTTTTGGATTTAAAATTTGATTAAAAATTTCAACTGAATCACTTAATAAATAAAAATCAGAAGCAACACGACCTAAATCTTTTGAAATTAATGAAGAAGATTTTGAATCATAAACAATCATTTGTAAAGAATGTAATTTTTTTGCAGCTTCTATAATCATTTTTCTTCTTTTATTAACTAATTGTGGATCTTCAGTTAATTCTTGCCATTCAATTGCATAACCAAATGGATTTTGTCTCATTCTAACAAACATATAAGTATAACCTAACCAAGTTATACCTTCTTCAACATTTGTAACAGTACCTAAAGAAATTTCTGCATTTAAATTATCAATTAATTTTGAAGCTAATTTACTTTCAATTGGATGTTGTTGAGTTAATAAATTTAAATAATGATCTAATTTATCATTTGAAGTTATTAAAATTCCAGTACCAAATTTTTCAAATTGAGGTCTACCAGCTCTACCAAAAATTTGAATAACATCAGAAATACCTAAATCAATAAAACCACCTTGTTTTGAATCATAAACTTGAGTACCTTTAATAATTACAACAGAAGCAGGTAAATTAACACCCCAAGCTAAAGTTGCAGTACAAACAAGTACTTGAATAATACCATCTAAAAACATTTTTTCTATTAAATTTCTATCACTACGTAACATACCAGCATGATGACAACCAAAACCAAAAGGAAATAATTCTTTAATATCTTTATTTCTACTTCTTTGATTTAATTCTTTTTCATATTTTTGATATAATTTTGGATTTTTAGATTTTAAATTAAATAATAAAGAATATTCAGGATCTTCTTTAATCATATTAATTAAATTTTTTGAAGTTTTAATAGTATCTTTTCTTGAAGTTACAAAAATCATAACTTTATTACCTTGTTGAATATTTTCAATTAATTTTTTATAAGTTATTTTTTCAATATTATCTCTTGATTGAAAAGAACCAGATTTACCTTTTACACCAATAATTTCTTGTTTTAAAGGTACAGGTCTAAAACTTGAATCAAAATAAAACATACCAATATTTCTATTAACATTTAAGAAATCAGCAACATCAGTATAATTTGGTAAAGTTGCAGATAAACCTAAGATTCTAATCATTGATTGAGTTGATTCAACTTGTCTTAAAGTTCTTGCAACTAAAGATTCAATTACAGAACCTCTTTCTTCATGTAAAAGATGAACTTCATCAATAATTAATAATTTAACTTTTGAAATTAATTCATCATCACCATTTGATTTTCTTGTAACAATATCCCATTTTTCTGGAGTTGTAATAATAATTTGAGTTGAAAAAATTTCTGATTTTGTTAATTGCATATCACCAGTTAATTCTCTTATTTGAATATTTAACCAATTTAATTTTTTTTGAAATTTATTTACAATTTCTGAAGCAAGAGCTTTTAATGGAGCTATATAAATAATTTTAAAATCATTTAAATTTATATTAATTTCATTATCACCATTTAATAAAAAATTTTCAGATAAAAATAAATTTATAGTATGTAAAATTGTTAATAAAGCAATATCAGTTTTACCAGAACCAGTTGGAGAACAAATTAATAAATTTTCATTAGTATTAAAAGCAATTGGATAAACTAAAGATTGAACTTGATTTAAAGATTTATAATTTTTAAAAGTTTTTTTACATAAAAAATTTAAATTATTAATCAAAATTAATGGATTTGATAATTTAATTTTTTCACTCATTGAAAGAACTGAGTTATTATTGTTGTTATTTTTGTTGTTGTTTGTTGGATATGGTATTAAAATTTCTTCATAATTTATAAAAGATTGTCTAATTGTACCATTTGGTAAAGAATATTTTTTACCAATTATTGATAAAGTATTATTTGAATTATAATTTTGATAAACATGAGGATAAGAATTTTTTAATTGAATTGGTAAAATTTTTAAATTTTTTGAAATTTCAAAATTTTCTTTTAATTTTCTTTGTTTTTGATATTCAGTTAAAAATATTGGTTGTATTGGATTAAAATTAGTTGATGATTGAGATTGAGATTGAGATTGAGATTGAGATTGAGATTGAGATTGAATATATTTTTTAAGAATTTTAATATTTTTTAAGATTATTGTAATTAAATCAAAATTTTCAAAACCTAGAATATCAAATAAAGAAGATTGAATTTGTTCATCTTGTTTATCATCTTCATCATCTTCATCATTACAGTTTTTTGAAATAGTTGTAAGAATAATTTGAATTAAATCATTTGAATTTGAATATTGTATTGAATTTGAAATTTTTTCAATTTTTTTAAAAATATTATTATAAATATCTTCTTCATTTTTTGAAAAAATTATAATTTTTAAACAATTTTTATCATAATTATTAATAAAATTTAAATTTTTTTTAATTTCATTAAAATTTTCAATTAATTTATTAAAATTTTTTAAAATTTCTTTTAATTCTTTTGAATTATCAACATCTAATTCTTTTAATTGATTATAATTATTATTATAATTATTATTATTATTATAATCTTTTGGTAATGAATTTGATGAAACTTGATTTAAATGTTGAGCCATATAATTCATTGCATTCATATAAGATTTAGTTGAATTTATAGAATATGAAGTTGCCATTTTGAATAAATAATGTATTCTTGGTTGTTCTAGTATCCAATCAAATTACTTAAACAACTATTCTTTATTTTCTTATCTTCTCTATTATATCTATTATATCTATTATATCTATTATATCAATCAATCTATATCAATCAATCTATATCTATTATATCTATTATATCTATATCTATTATATCTATATCTTTATATCTTTATATCTACTTCCTGTTTCTCAAACTCGTCCCAAAACGGAAAGTTCTGGAAACTGCGCCAGTCGGAATGCAATTACTCAAACCGGAAACTGCTCGATTTCCGACTTGATTTTAATTTTTTCAAATTTTCAACCACAAAAAAACAAACAAAGAAAAAGGAATAAAAAAAAGAATAAAAAAAAGAATATTTAAAAGAATATTTAAAAAAGAATATACAAAAGTAAACAAGAAGAAGAAGAAGAAGAAGAAGAAGAAGAAGAAGAAGAAGAGAATAGTAATAGTGAATTTATATCAAATTTAAAAATATTTTATTTAACTTTCAAAGAAATAAGTAAATATAATGGAGTTTCAGAATTTAAAGAAGTGATTAATGAATATATTAATATAATTATATTAAATTGTATGAATAATAAAGTTTTAATTAGAAATTATTGTAAACAATTAATTTATTTAATTAATAAAGATTATAGTTATTGGAATATAAGTAAAATGAAAGAAATTTTAGAAATTATGAATACAATTTTAGATATTTTAAATTTGAATGAATTTAATGATATTAAAAAAAAAGATTTTCTCAATTGTTTAAATGAAGAAATTATTAATAATAGTTATATTCCAATTGGAGAAGATGAAGAGAATTATTAAGTTTATTAGATTATTGTATTGAAATTAATCAAATTGGAATCACCAGATCAATGAATATTCATTCAAACTGCAGCAGGAATTATTGTCAATGCTTATTCCATACAACACTTCAATAAAAATGATCAATAAACCTTTAATTTTTTATATTCTTTATTTATATTCTTTATTTATATTCGCTGCACTGGGATTATCGAGAACCGAGGCAGATTGCCCGTTCGGGCATTGCCCTTTCTGGCCAATTCCGGTCTGCACGTGCTGCTTACGTAATCCATTTGTCATCCGGTGCTTCCGCTGTATCCGTCTGTTTCCGCGCCACGGATGAAAAAAGGGGTTTTCTTGTCCAGTCACCAACAATAGAAAAAGGCAACGAAACTCTGTGAATGTCACGAAAGTAATAAAAAGTATGTACAAAACAAGAGATAATGAAATATATATGAAATATATATGAAATATATATTTTAATTATATTCATTCATATTCTATTTAATATTCAATAATATCCTATTCTATTCTAGAAATAATGACAACTTATGAGAAAATTGTAAAAGGTGCAACTAAGATTAAATTAGCTTCTCCAAAACCAAAATATATTGAACCAATATTATTATCAACTTCAAATAATAATGATTTTAGAAATGTAATGAAATTTATTTCAATCAGATTACAAAATTCAAATTATATTATAATTTTAAAATCTTTAATTGTTTTACATTTAATGATTAGAGAAGGTGAATTAAATAAAACTTTAAATTATTTATATAAAAATTTAAATATTTTAAATATTAATATTAATATTATTACAATTAATAATCATAATCATAATAATCATTCAAATGATAATGATGATATAAATTTAAATTTTTTAAAAAATTATGCAAATTATCTTATAACAAGATCAAAACAATATCAATTAACTAGAATAGATTATGTAAGATATGAAAAATCAATTCTTAAACAATCTTCTTTATCTTCTTCTTCTTCATCTTCTTCCAATAATAATAATAATAATGGTGGTAGATTAAGAAATTTATCAATTGAAAAAGGTTTACTTATAGAAGTTGAAAGTATTGAAAATCAAATAAATTCTTTATTATTATGTAAAAATAATGAATATCAATTATCAAAAAATATTTTATATTTAACTTCTTTTAAATTATTAATTAATGATTTACTTTCTTTATATCAATCTTTAAATGAAGGTGTAATAAATATTTTAGAACATTATTTTGAAATGAATAAATTAAATTCATTAAAATCTTTCTGAAATATTTATAAAATTTTTGTTAATTTAACAAATAATGTTGTAAATTTTTTAAAAATTGCAAAACATTTAGAAAAAATTTCAAATTTAAAAATTCCAATTATTAAACATGCTCCAACTGCTTTAACTAATTCTTTAGAAGATTATTTAAATGATAAAGATTTTGAAATTAATAGAAAATTTTATTTATCTGAAAAAAATAAAAAAAAAAATTCTCAATCTATTCATAATCATAATCATAATCATAATAATAATGATAAAGATAAAGAAAGATTTAAAAAAACTAATGAAATTAAAAATTTAAAATTAATTGATAACAAAATTAAAGATGAATCAAATAATGAAATTAATAATAACAATAATAATAATAATAATAATAATATTAACAATAACAATAATGAATTAATTGTACAACAAACTGGTTATAATCCTTGGGCATTGGCATTACAAAATCAAATTCAAAATCCAATTCATATTAATCAAGTCTTTATACCAATTCAACAACAACAACAACCATTACAATCTACCATGCAAACAGGAATGCAACCTATAATGCAAACTGGATTTCAAACTGGTATGCAAACTGGTATGCAAACTGGAATTCAACCACTACAATTTCAACAACAACAACAACAACAACAACAACAACAACAACAACAACCTGTAATTCAACCATTACAAATGCAACAAATGCAACAACAATCTTTACAACAACAACCTGTAATTCAAATTCCAATGCAAACAAATGTTCAAAATCCTTTTATAAATCAAACACCAACTTTATCAATTCAAAAAACTGGTACAAGTAATCCATTCTCTATGGATAATATTAATACAACAATTAATTCTACTATTAAAAGATCAAAAACAAATCCATTTTCTTTATCTTCAACAACATCAAATTCAAATGTAATCTCAAATAGTAATCCATTTAATTATGTTAATAATGAAGCTAATTTAAATTTAATTCAATCTCAAAAAACTGGTAATAATCCATTTACTTCTACTATTAATTCAAATAATAATATTAATAATTCAAATGCTACTTTTGGTGGTTTAGAAAATTTACCAACAATTCCAATTTTCAATTCAAATAATAATTTAAATAATAACTTTAATAATTCAAATAATTTAAATAATCTATATAATAATAATCAAAGTTTAATATAATTTCATATATTTATATATAAATTACTTTATAAATCTTAATTTCAATTTCAATTTCAATTTTAATATTTTATATTTTATATTTTATATTTTATATTTTATTTTTAATTTAAAAAATCATCATTTAAACTTAATTGATATTCAAATTCATTTTGAAATTCTGCATAAAGTGATTCATAATCTCCTGTTGCTGATTCTGTAAAATTTGCAATTTCATTTGGAATTATTCTTTTTTTTAGATTTGAAATACTTTCAACTTTTAATTGTATTTCACAAGATCTTTCCATTAATTCGAATAAATATGCAGCTTCATCAACTGTTTTACCAACTGTTAAAATTCCATGATTTTGTAAAATTACTGCTTTATCATTTTTATTCATTGAATTTGCAATATCAATACCTTCACTTTTATCAATTGCAACACCACCAAAGTTTTCATAAACTGAATGAGAATTATAAAAAAWACATGAATCTTGATTAATCATATCTAATTTTTTACCAAAACATGACCATGCTTTACCATTAATTGAATGTGAATGAACAGCAGCATTAATTTCAGGAAATTTTTTATGTATAGCAGAATGTATTGAAAAACCAGCAGAATTTATTGCAACTTTTAAATCACTTAAAATTTCACCATTTTCATTAACATTTACCATATCTGATGCTTTAATTAATGAAAAATGTTTTGCTAATGGATTAATCCAAAAAGTTTCTGGATTAATTGGATCTCTTATTGAAATATGTCCAGCAGTACCTTCAAAATATTTGTTTCTTGCTAACATTCTAAATGCACAAGCCATATGTTGTAACATCCATTTTCTTTTTAATTTTAAATCTGTAAATTGTGGTATTGGATATGGATGTGGTGCACCTTTTGCTATATTTACAGTACCAATTTCTTTAACTGAATACCCTTTTGAATAATTTAAATCATTTTCATTTTTATTTGTTTCCTTTGAAGTAGAATTAGAATCTCTATTTGAGCTTGTCATTTTATTTTTATCTTTAGTTTATTATTGATTATTAATATGATTTGAATGATTTGAGTAAAATAAAATTATATAAAAACAAATAAATTCAAATAAATTCAAGTAAAATTGCTGTTTTTATATTAAAATTTCGAAAACTTCGATCGTTTTCAATTAAACTGATGATTTTATTTATTTATTACCTAATCTGGAAACTTATCCGCGATTACACAAAATTAAGTAAAAACATACGAAAATTACAAGATTTTTAATAAATTTTTGAATTATTTTGAAATAATTTTGAATTAATTTTGAAATAATCATGAGTTGATTATAAATTATTTATGAAATATTGAAAAAAAAAAAAATGACAAAGTTTATAGAAGTAAAGTAATAGAGAATAGGAACAAATGGCATAGAGATATAAATTTTAACCACATCATAATAATGAAAACAAACACATATAAATAAAAAAATCTCATTTAAAATAAAGAACAAAAAATAATAATTAAAAAAGAATTGAAATCTGTATACAAAATGAAGTTGAAAATGAAATAAACAAAAAAACACATTAAACAATTTGTCAGTCTTTATACTGCCTTTATGAAAATTGTTTATAAAGTTGAAATAAATAAGAAAATTTTAAAAAAAGAAAAATTGATTATAAAATTCATAGAGCCACATCAGTAAAAAAAAAAAATAGTAAAAGGATTTTTAAATGAAAGTCATGATATATTTAAAATTATAGTTGCAAAGACTTGTTACAAATTATATTAAATATATGGTAATTGTAGAATTAATTCTATGGAGAAATTAATAAAGTTTGAGTAGTTAAATTTCAATTTAAAGTGGAAATGAATTTACAATCAATATTATAATTTCATGTTTTGAGAAGATTATTATTATTATTATTATTATTATTGTTATTTTCATTACTAATATGAGCTTTATTATTTAAAGCTAAGGATAATAAAGAAATAGAACCCACAAAAGATTCATTATTATTATATTTTTCAACTTTTTTTTTAAATGGAATTTTTATGTTAATTTCATCCTTTAAATCATTGATATTATTGATATCATTTTTAATATTATGATCAATATTTTCATTATTATTGATATTATTATTATTGAATTGATTATTATTTTTAAGTTTTTTGATATTAATATTATGATTGATAATAATTGAATTTGAAAATGTAGAGGATAATAAATTTGAAGAAGTTTCATTATCATAAAAGCTATTTTTATTATTGAAATCATTATTTAAAATTGTTGATTTCATTGGTATTGAATTTAAATAATTTTCATTTTCATTATCATTTTCATTATCATTATTATTGTTATATTTTTTCTCATCTTTTATATCAATTTTTAAATCATCTTTATATATATAATTCATATTTGAATTATTGAAATTACTGTAATTTTTATCATTTTGATCATCATAATAATAATCATCTTCATCATCATCCTCATAATCATAATCATAATCATAATCATAATCATAATCATCATAAATGAAATCATTTTGATATGTGGTAGTGTATGAAGTTACATTGGTTGAATTATATTCATTATAATCATTATCATAATCATTATCATAAATATTAACGATATTATTAATGTTACTATTAGTATTAGTATTATTTTCAATAATATTTGATATTGAAGAAGTTGAACGTCTTAAAATTTTAAATGATTTTAAATTAATAGATTCTTTAATATTATCCATTTTATCTAAATCTATATTATTTAAATTATTATTTGAAGTATTATTTATAATTAATTGATTTTCATCATTAATAGAATCAATTTCATTATCAGTTTTATTATCAGAAAAATCTAAATTATTTTGATATTGAATTAATAAATTATTTAAATCAAAAATATTATTATTAATTTTATTATTAATTTTATTATTATTATAATTCATTGATAAAAATAAATGAAATTTAACAATTTTTTTAATTAATTCTAAATTATCATTTTTAAAAACATTTATAAAATAATTATCAATTTTTAATTTATTATTAAAATAAAATTTTAAAATAAAATTTTTATTTAAAATTAATTTTTTTAAATTATTATTATTATAATTTAAATTATCAGAAATTAAATTTGAATTTAAATAAAATAAAGAACTTTTAAATTTTTTATCAATAATATTTAAAATTAATTCAATTTGAAAAGTAGTATTAATATTTGTTTTTTTTGAATTTGAAATTGAAATTGAAATTGAATTTGAATTTGAAGTTGAAGTTGAATTTGAATTTGAATTAAAAGGTATATATGAATTTAAATTGCAATCATCAATTGTTTTTACAGATAAAGAATCAGATATTGAGATAGATTGAGATAATGAAGAAGCCTTTTTGGTATTACTTTTATAAGAATTCATTATCTTAAGGTTAACTGATGAAGATGGTTTATTTAATACAAAAACATTATTTTCTATTTCATTTTTTAAAGTATTAACTGGTTTCATATTTAACATATCATTATTTTTACTATTACTATTAATATTATAATCACTTTTATTGTTATTTACTAAAATTAAGTAAAGTTCATTCCATTTATCATTTATATTTACTCAAATTATTCTAATTATTTCACTTATTCTAATTATTTCAATAGTTTTAATAATTTTAAAGTATTCAATCAACTCAATCGACAGAAATTTCTTCATCATTTTACCATTTTCATTTACTTTTCAAGTATTTTCATAATTTCAACAATTTTAATAATCAAAATTCCCATTTGACCAATAAATTCATACGCCACCCGAAATGGACCATCTTTTTCCACACGGTGGCGCCAGCAATTGATTGTAGTTCGAACGAAATATCTAATTATTACTAAGAAGATATCTAATTCAAATTATAAACAATTGTTAATTAAAATATAAAATATATAAAAATTATATAAAAAATATGGGAGGTCAGTGCCCTATTTATATTAGTGGAAAGAGGAGCGGGTAACCCATCTTARGAATAAATTTGTAAATTTAGTATGTGAAAGTTYACTTCCCATACTTAAGGAAAGAAATAAAATAAAGTATTGTTCTAGAAGACACTACGTCATTCTAAGAACAAACACGAAGATTCCAGTACATTCGAGATGCACACAGAACTTCGAAGAAAGAATAAATAATGCAGACCCAGAACGTTCYAGTGCATTTAACATGCACACGGAAGTTCTGAGAACGCAATAGAATGTAGTCGTAGAACAATCTACGCAATCTTAGAAAGTCTAAGAATAGCCTAGAATATTCGAAGACAATTCCAATAAAAGAATAAAAGAATTAACAATCAAATAGCTCCACGTTTACAAATCGAAGGCCCTTGAGATTTTAGTTAATCTTGATCTATCACCATTTAGTAATTTTTGAGAATGATTGAAAATATTTTTAATTAGATGCTAATTGTCAGTCAAAGCAGGAAATAATCTATTACCATTTACTTCATTTTTAATATCAGTACCGTTTAAAGTAGAAAGTTTGTAAACATTATTATCAAAAACCTTTTTCACAATATGTGGACCATCATAATATGGTTCTAATTTGTGTTCACTAACTCTTTGTCTTATAACATAATCACCTACTTCAAAAACTTTAATGACTGCTTTGTCTTCTTGAAGGTTTTTTTTGGTATTTGCAATGTTCCATTTAATTTTGGAATGTTCCTTTCTTTTTTTATTTAGTTTTTGAATTTGTAAGACTCTTAATTGAGTAGCTTCTTGATCCTCGGCATCCGTAGGTTTTCTTGCATAAGGTTGCATATTATTGCTTGAACCTGAATATACACCAAAAGCTAAAAGGTAAGGTGAAAACCCATATTTTGACTTTCTTGACCTGTATTGAATTAATGCAGCATTGATAAGGAGGTCCCATTCTGAGGAAACATTCAAATGAAATAAAATTTGTTTGAATAAACCATTAAACTTCTCACATTTACCATTAGTCTCTGGGTGATATRGAGTGGTTTTGCGACATTTGATTCCTAAGGAATCTAATTTCTCAATAACATTATTTGCAACAAAACCAGAACCATTATCTATAATTATTTCTTTCATTGGACCATGGTTAGTGACGATAGTTTGAATTAAATTTAAAACATGTAACGAGCCAGTATCTGGTGTTGCAACAGCATAAGCATAATCTGTACCATAATCAATTGCAGTGATACAAAATTTATTTCCAGATGAAGTTTTTTGAAAAGGACCAATATAATCCATCCCCCATCTTGAGAAGGCTGTTGCAGAAGGAATTGGAATTAATGTCTTAGAAATAGTTGATGGCTTTTTCATAAGCTGACAATGAGGACAAACTCTAATAACTTCTTGAAATAATAGAATACTATCAGGATGAAAGTATTTTTCATTTACCAATGTTTTCTAGAGTTCCAATGGAACAGTGAGCATTTGAAAGATGAACTTTTTCAGAGACTTCCTTAAACTTATCTTCACTTAAAACAATAGCTAAACGATCTTTAATTCTAATACGTAGTTGATTATCATAGAAAATAAAGTTAGTAAAGATAAATTTAGAAGTCATATTTTTAGGAATTTCTTTATTTTGAAAAAATTCTTTAAATCTAATAAGATCGACTTCACACAAATCCTTAWTTGATTTGATGGTTTTGATCTGAGTTTCAGTTTCATTAAGTTCATCAATTTCCATTAATGTCTCATTTGCTTTTTCATCAACCARATCAGTCCTTCTTGATASTAAATCAGGAACCAMATTTTGTTTTCCAGGCTTATATTGAATATCACAATCATAATKTTCAATGATTTCAATGAATTTYCTAACTCTTTTTCCAGGATCTGATTTAGTTCTAATATATTGAAGAGATTCATGATCGGTTCTAACAATAATTTTGCAYCCTTCAATATATTTTTGAAAATGAATCAATGAATGAACAACAGCTAAAAGTTCTCTCTCTTGAGCGGAATACTTTTGTTGTGTTTTTGAAAACTTTCTTGATTCAAAAGCAACAGGATATAATTGGATCTTTCCAATGTTCTCATTTTTATAGGGTTGGAGTAATACACAACCTAAAGCAAAGTCAGAAGCATCAGTTTCTAAAATTGCAACTCTCTCAGGATCAAATGCTTTTAAAACAGGAGCAGTAGTTAATGTTTTTTTCATTGATGTAAAGCATTCAATTAGAGAAGGTTTTAATTCAATTTTTGTTCCTGGTTCACGAGACCCAACCAATAAATCTTTAAGTGGGATCATTTGTTGAGAAAAATTTGAGATAAATTTTCGGTAATATGAGCATAAGTTAATGAAACCTCTTATATCAGTAATTGATTTTGGTAATGGCCAATTTAAGATTTTCTCGATCTTTCTAGGATGAGTTTTGATTCCTTCTCAGGAAACAATATGTCCTAGAAATTTAACTTCTTTGCAAAAGAATTTTGACTTCTTCACATTTAATTGATGTTTTTTTTTTCAAGTTCGGTAAGGACATCATTAACTTGATCAATATGATCTGCTTTATTATGGCTGTAAATAATTATATCATCAACATAAACCATAACATAAGGTAGGTGGCCTAAAATTTTCATCATAAATGATTGAAAGGTATAAGTACCATTGACTAAGCCAAAAGGCATGACATTGAATTTATAATGACCTGAATTGGAAGAAAAGCAGTTTTAGCTTTACTATAATTATCTAAAGCAATTTGGTAAAAGCCATTTTTCATATCCAAACAAGTGAAGTATTTAGCACCATTGAGTTTATTTA